>JAQGAT010000890.1:0-21056 GCA_034687845.1 Pantelozetes paolii
GAAACTTTATATGAACCTGGTCAACAATATATTATAACAATATAAACACTACCCCGTTTGAAAGCTCTCAAACACTGCTATAGACGAACACCTCTTTTATAGAGTCTATTAATTCAATGTCACAAAAGTCTAATTTCTGTGTTTTTCCTCATTCAATGTAAAAATAGTTATTTGTAGACCGAGTAATGAAAAACAATTATTAATCACTGTTTTCACTATTTTTATGCATTTTATATAAAAAATAATATTTTATTCTTAGGTCTTATATTTGTCTCTATTTTAAAGTGATTTAACGTTTTGTGAATTTCAATAAATTTATTTCAATTATTGCATCAAATGTTTAAAATATTGTTTATTGTTTTGACTGTATTGTCAAACATCGACGGTCTGTGCGGCCCTTCAACACAACTACCTGTCCAATAGATGCAAGACATGGAGCACTTCCTCAATTAAGACATCGCATCCAAATGCCAATCACAAGGAATTTACATAAAAACACTTTTAAATTACTGTTAAGAATAACTTTCGGCAAACCCTTAAAGAATCAAATTATTATGACTTATGAACTCAGGCTTTGTATAACAAAACAACACTCCAGTAGTAGTAACAGCAGGAAGAGTGTAATAAGACATAACATGTTTGAGTCCATCCGACACAAGAATTGCCAATTTTTATATTATTGAACATTAAATTAATACCCCTTTGAATAAAACCCCCTTTAAATAATCGCCAAATAAAAGTGAACATCCATTCAAAGTGTATCGATCCGTTAATAAGGGGTTAATTACTCGGTCTTAAGGGTAACAAAATAATTAAAAAGTTATTTCCCCTATATTTATATACTGCACAGGTGTATAATTTACATGTACCTGAACCAAAGTGATACAACAGTCAGTCCTCTGGCATTAGTATTGGATTTGAATTTTATTTTGTTTTTACTTTTATTGTTTCATTAATTTGTATAAAAATGTGTTTTATTTGTAGACAATTGAATGGAAAATAAATTTCAATTAAAGGTAATACAAGCGAAGTGTGAGCACAGGTATGCATTGGCAATGTCTCTATTCGACCTTGTCAAGGTCCTTTCTCCACCCTTCGCTCATTTAAAGACATTGATCTTAGTTTAAGAAGAAATTCACTGCAATTGCACTGTAATACTGGCGCCGGTACACAAGGAATCATTATTTTATTTCTGGAAACCCTAACTCTGTTTTGTTCAAAGAGTTTTACAGTGCCTGAGCACTGACTTAGAAATAGTACCGGTGCAAAGCTGTGTTGTTGTTGATCCTGTCCACTGAATCGTCAGCGGAACGTTGACCTCTATGTAATCGCCGGGCGCTCAGCACTTGTATAGACTTATGCTCTAATACTCTATGAATTCTTGTGTTAACTCTAAATAATCGACTCAAGTATTAAGCGATGAGTTATCGGACTATTAATTAAATTTTGGATAAAAATCAAAAGCAAAACAAAATATATTTGAAAATCAAAGCATTTATTCTTATTTTTCATTTGTTTTTGAGCTCATCTCAAGAGTTATCTACAAAATCTCGACTCGTTTTCAAAGTTTTGACATTGAATGCAGAGAAATGGGTAATGAGTTTAGGATTTCTTATACAGTATATCAAAGACATAAAGCAATTTCTTATATCTATTGAACATTTTGTGTGACTTTTTTACGAAAAACCAGATTTAGATTAAGACTCAGACTGACGCTAAAGCACTGGTAATACTTGTCTTTAGTTATATAAGTCAACGGAGTTTTACTTTATCTCCGATTCAACACAACTTATAATTTATAATATTTTTTCACTTTTTAAAAGAATTTAGTTTTCACTCAAAATTTATCTCATTTTCTCCAAAACTTGACTTAAATTCTTGAAATAAATGAATTCAAATGAATAAAAGATAAAATGACTTCACCTTTGCTTAAATCATACATTAATAGCACAGTAATGCAGGTATTATTAAATGAACCCAAACATTACATTTTGTTTTAATCATTGAATTGAAGCAAAAAATGACAAAATAAATAATAAAATAATAAAAATTGACAAATATTTCAACAAAATATTATCAATGTTTGTAATTTCAAAAAAAAACTGAATAAAAGTCAAAGTGCTGTTCATCTGATGTTCATCTGCTATACCATCGGTCCGTCCAATAATCCTAAAAGATTGCGTGACATTGAAACTAAAATTACGGCAAATGAATGTCCGGAGGGATAAGCAATCGGTTTTGAAAATGAAATACCAGTTCTCGTGAAGAATTTGTTCAAAACTTTTATTAATACAATAATTTTGATTACATTTGAAATTATGTTTCTTAAAAATAATTGATTTCTTTTAACAATAATAATATTATTTAATGGTTTCTATTTCACGTGAGCGCACAGGTATATGCTTAGGTATGACCTTGTCCATATCCCCCGGCCAACACATCATCACTTATACAGTATATAAAACAATACAGTACTCTGTAGTTTATATTCAATAGTTTGACTATCGGTGCGAAATATTACAGACAATAATATTGTTAAAACCTATTCTTCTCTAAACATCTATAAATTGAATGATATATTCATATATTGAGAACACGTTTCAAATATTTTAATATCATTTCATTCTTTGAATTCTTATAACAAGTCTTGGTTTTTGTCTTTCAATGTCTACAAGATAAATTTTAAAAATATCTGAAGCACTCATACCTTAAACCTAAAAACCAGAAAATATTTGAACAAAAAGACTGAAAGCTCTAATGATATCATACCTCTAATAATAAATTGCTTCATACAGTAGTGGTTCAGAATACAGGCGCCGGTATATTAGGATTTCCCTTAACTTGGAGTTATAAAACATGAAAAAAGAAATATTATTCAAAAATGAGCTCTTATTGTATGAAATGGTCTGTTAATTGATTAAACCGTTGATCACTAAAAACAAATCATAATTAATGAAATTTAAAACACTTTAAAAATTAATGCTTTTTATTGTTATTTTATTTTCAAATTATTTGTAACAAAAAACAATTCTTAGGGAAAGGACTGGTAAAGGGTTATTCATAAGTGAGTCAACCACTGAAATGTTATATAATAATGAAAACTAAGCGCGTGTTTGATATTAACGTAAATTAAACACAAATTCATATAAGTTTTCGGTAAAAACTATTGTTTAATGAAATATAAGATTCAATGTTTTCATTAAACAACAGTATTTACCGAAAACTTATATGAATTTGTGTTTAATTGTCGTTAATATCAAACACGCGCTTAGTTTTCATTATTGTATAACATTTCAGTGATTGACTCACTTATGAATAACCCTTTAGGATCTTGTTTAAGGGGTTTCCAATGGCAACCAATGTTAATACTGTATTGTAATAAAAACAATAGGTTTTGTGCCATATGTTAGAGAAAAGTAAAATATAGAAAATCAGTTATCAATAAAAGATAACCAATTATTAAAGATCTGATTAATAATGTATTACAATTATATTTTAGATACTGTTAACAAAGTCCACAACCTTGATGAATTGTTATACACACAAACTCATTGGTTCCAGAATATCCTGTGGCCGTGAATTAAAGTATCAATGACACTTCACTGAATTCACAGAAATCAATGTAGAAGTAATTCTACAAATATGATTATATATAGATTGAGACAAAACCTAATTCATAAATTGGTAGTTATTTACTGGGAAAAGGTCAATCAAAATATTGTTTTAAAATCAATAGATAAATATATTTACTATCCCATACATTGAAATATAAAACTGACATTTACTCTAACATTCTCTAATAACAGAATATTTATCATTTTTAAAAACAATTTAATTACTTCTATAAATATTTTCATATTAAACATCAGAATATCATTTAAAAATCAATAGTTAATTATTTTAATAACATTTTAACGACAATTATTACATCACACGTATTTCAACGTGTGATTTGGATTAATGAAATGAAACGTCACTAAATGATCCGGATATAGAAATAGACATTTTCTATTAAGAAATAATGTTGTTGAAATATTTTTATCAACTTAATATTTGAGTTTAATTAGGTGGCTTACTTAATTTTATTGTGCTTTAATTGTTTATTTGCTGTTTCTGAACTACGCAGAGTAGTTATGTTTTTCAACTATAACTTGATTAACTTTATTAACATTTATTAACATAAAGAAATGGTTGACAATAAACTAATTAAAGAATTGAAAATATGTATCAAATTAAATGATAATCTAATCCTTAAACATGGATTATAATGTAAGTAAAATTATTTACTCAGATTCCACCTCTTAATTACTACAATTTATACAGATATACCCAGAGAACTCTTTTTTATATATAATCTAATCTATCAATACAAGAGATAACATCAATAATAATGTGCAATAAAGTGATAATTGATTTTGATTTCTGGTCAAAGTTTTATATAATTTACTTATAATTTAACCAGGTGACCTACAATACTTATAAGTGATTTCATTTAGGACTAATTCAATCTCAAACATATTTCAATTGAAGAGTCTATACATCATGAGAGCTATTAAATGCCGCTTTTATATTGCATTTTCACTTTTATAGTGTCAGATATTTTATATTACATTTGAACCTATAGTTGTGACGCATTTTTTACTCCAGCACTCATTGGACTTACTCTTTAGCGAATCACACATTAGTTATCGCCTTCTATTGATATCCTGACCAATACTGAGGTATGGGTTGATATTACACACTTGCGCTCTCAATCGCAGTGAAGTGCCGTCGAGTGCACAACACATTCCCATTCATTTCAGTTTTGGTGTTTCAATGATGTGCTTATGATTTCTAGTCATTGTTGGTTATATTTCGGCGATTTTGAAAATTTCGGTAAGTTTTTGTTGATTATCTTAAATTGTGTAGGATTAAATTTCGGATCCTCTTCTGTGTGGTAAGTATTGATGGTCTTCTATGCATTGGCAGTGAAACATTCAGTGCCTAACCCTGGAGTCGAACCAACAACCCTTTTCCCAACAGTCCTATGCCTTATCCACTATACGCTAGTATTGGTGATAAATATTGATAACTAGTTATTCATTATAACAAAATTTTTTAATTCACTTCTCATTGACTAATGAAAGGGGGGTTCAGACAAACAGATTGTTTACAATTCATATACCTTTTGAATGATTCAATTGTTTTTAAAAATGAATTTATATTTAACTTCAATAATATTTTCAATGATTTAATATCATTAGTATTGTTTTCATATTGAATGACGTCATAACATAAAACCTGATAAATCATTGTAAACATGAGATGGATATGAAAATAGTGTGAAATAATTGCAATGATTTGTAAATTCAGTTATATTTTGTGTAATTTATGACTAATTGTAAACATTTTGTGACTTAAGTGTTGAAAACAATTCAATTATTTCCACAAATATTTGTCACAAATTGTAAACAAAATCAATGTTTTTGTGAATTAATAACAATTTTTGTCACTTTTAACGACTTTTGAGTCACTTTTTATTACGAACTCAAATGAAACCAATTTCAGGGGTTTTAAGGGTTTTTAGTATATATTAAATGAATTTAATCATATTTTAATACATTTACCCCTTATTTGGGCCCAAATTTGTGAAAACAGTTTTTAAATGATTTTGAATTGAGTTTTGATTTTGTCTTAAATTAAGTGCAAAATCACCGAAAAAATGGACAATAAGTCCAAAAGTGATAAATATTTTTGTGTTTTTTGTGCTGAAGTGTTAACTTTTAGGACAAAGACTTCATTGCAAACACATCTCAAAGACCTTCATCTGAATGACTGTAATCACGAGGAAAGCCATGCAATCGATGTATGGCTTGAAAGACATCTTCAATATCAGGAATCACTCATCAAATCCATGTCTCAATCAATTAAGACAATACCCGACAGAAGTAAAACCATTTACAGGGGATGTCCTGTTTGTGACAAAATTATCAAAGTATGTCTTCCTCTCCCTCTTCAGGGGTTGTTATCAACACTTGTCTCAAGAGTTTCAGCACTTGTTCTCACATTTTATCACTTCTTGTGTTTCAAATGATTTTCACTTTAATTACAAATTTATATCAATTTTGTTGAAAAATGAGTCAAAGTTTTGGTTTGAAGTTTTTATTTCCACAAAAACCCCCTTTATATCTAAAAACCCCTGAATTTTATACAATGATTGAAAACTAAATTTTATTGTTTTACCCCTTAATAGGTGTTTAATATTAACGAATACCCGCAGCCAAAGGGCACCGACTCTCACGAGCTGTTGATTAAAGACATAAACGTTGATTACTCGGGGAATAACGTGAATCACATTAACCCTCACCTCAAGTATTATCCCTACGAATGCCTCATCTGTGAGGAAGAGTACCAAAACTCCTGCAGAAGAGGGGATTTGGAGGTTAAAGATGTAGTGAAGACAGCGGTTAAGCCAATGATGAGAAGACATATCATTGATAAACACCTAAAAGACGTCAATTTGAAGAACTTTGAGGTAAAGGTGGAGACATCGATGCGATCACTGAAAGTGAGGGCTTTAGAGAAACTGACAAAAAGACAGACCCCTGAAAGGGGTATAAGTAGACCATCGAAGCGTAAATCAACTCCAGGACCCCTTCGCACACCAAAATCAGAGCCAAAACCGAGCTTTAAATTATTTACTGTAAATACTGTAAACGGAATTCCAGTGAATTTGGCCGCCATTGGGCCCAAAATACAATTACCCGTCTCCTCCTTTGAAGTGAAATCATTCATACCTCCCATTGCTATCATAAAAGGTGTCAACAATACTGTCAACACTATGAACACTAGCGGTCTTTCCAATGGAAAGTATCTAAACATTAAGCCGAAAGACATGCCTAAAGCTCAGGCTAGAGCTCAGGCTAAAGTTAAAGAAGCGGATGAATCGGTGGCCACACCTGAAGACCAGATGTCTGTTTCATCGGAAGAAGACTTTTATGACTTTAAGTGTAATACAAAACATTTTGGATGTCTTTTCTGTTTAAAGGTTTTCTCCAATTATGAGAAAACATTTGAACACTATTTAAAACACATCAATGTTTTCATTGAGTGCAAGGAATGTGACCTAAAGTTCCAAACAATACAAGACTTCAGATCTCATAACCCAATCCACAACGAAATCAAAGACTTCAAGGCTTTAACTGAATTCAAATCTATTCGCAAATGGATTCAAAAGTTTTTAATCGACATTTCAAAGGACAGACAAACAGTGATCGACACCACTCTTGACATAACACAAGCCTACTGTCCGGTGTGTGTATTGCTATCTGAGATGTATAACATTGAATCCGACAAACAATTAGCAAAAGAGGAGTCAATTGAGAGCCATATTCACAGACATTTAAATTACTTTCCCTTTGAATGCATTGATTGTGGTTTTGAATTCATTGAAACCGAATACACATTGGATTCAAAAGCAATCAAACATTTATCGGAAACCCATTCCCTAAGCAATGCTGAAAACTTAAACACAAAAGAGTTGTGCAATTATTTCATTAAAAGTCATTCAATTGAAGCAATCGATGCACTCATTGACAGAAGTCTTCAAATTCATAACAAAATCACTGACTTTTGGATAATTAACTCAAAAGAGAATAACTTTTAATTAAATCACTTTTGATTTGATTTTTAAATATTTTTTTATTTTATTTGGGATTTAATTGTAAATAAAATTATTGTTTTTAATAAAAATGAATTAAATATAAAAATCATTGCATTTTTTGGTCAATTATTTCGTGAATTGTTTTCAGAAAATAGGTTTCAATAATTGAAATTCAATTGAAAACTGAATTCTTGTGAAAAATATCGCTTTTATAATCAAATCATTCATTCAATGCATAAATCCGTGAAAAGTATTCAATTTCTTTCACTGAATATCAGTCGAAGATTAAATGTTTCCGGTGTTAAGCAATGAGAATCAAAATTTCGCACAAATATCACAATTATGTTAATTATTTGCTAACACTTTATATTACATCCAGTATTTTGAGACATATTCATAAAATCTGATAATTTTTAACCATTCCTTCAATTATATCCAATGCTATCTCACTATTGATTAAAACTTTAAATTTGAAACTCATTTGAAAAAATGAGGAAAAGAGCCGATAATACGCGAAAAGGTTATGAAAATAATTGAACAAAAAATACATTCAATTAATTCATATTTTTTTCATTAATATTAAAATCAATACTATATTTGAGTTTTATTTCCAACACTTATCAGTCTTACCGTAAGTTCGGGTCAATTAAAACATGTTTACATTTATGACCCGAACAAGTGTTTCAAATAGTGTTAAACATGTTTTAATTGACCCAAACTTTAAGCCAAAGAAATGCATTCAATGCTAAGAATTTGAGAAACATTTAAATTAAGGTATTGTAAGCTCTCATTGAGTGTTGGGCTCTGACTATCCGGTGCTCTGAGTGTTGGATAGTGTAATGAACTGGTTCTCTAACCCCATTCCGTCCGGCGCTCATTCAATTGACTTCACGAGCACTCGATTAGTTGTAATCAAAATCAATGCACAGGTAATAACAGTGTCTCAAAAGATGTTATAATAAATGATACTCTTATGTCAACTCTTCTAAACATTGTATTGGAGTTTGTGTTTCAAACAAAATCTCAACTTTTGTGAACTCTTTTCAACAAATGTTTGACAAAATTAACTCATTTTTCTATCACTTCTTCTATCGATAGACAAATACTTTTGGTTTTGGTTTTGATTTTATATTAGATTAAAGTTTTTTATTTTTGATTAGAGTTTCAATTCGTCGGACATTTGGAAACACATTACACGTAATCAATGTCTCGGATAATTTGCATCTGATGTGTACCTACCAGTGCTTATACAAACACCAATTGACCAGAAATACAGTGATTTCTAATTAGTTATCAATTAATATAAGACTTATATTATAAGTGAATGAAATCTTTTTCACTTAAATTATAATTAAGTTTTGAATAATTGTTTGTTTTCTTATTTAAACAACAATTGTCTGAGAAGTAAGTCATTTATATTCAAATAGTTTTCATATTATATACAAAATAATGATTTTTCAAATCAATTGGTGTTTTGATTGATTGCCTAAGAGTTTATTTATACCCCTTTCAGGTAAACGTTTTAAATAAACCCATTTAGCGATCCATTATTTTCTTAATTCCCGACCAATAGCCAGGGGTTTATACACTCTCACGACTAATGTCTGATACAATGAATGCCTAATAAAATGCAATAATAATTAAATTAATTATAAATCAATACTTTTATTGACTTTTGATTATAAAATACCCCTTATTTTCAAACGAAAGAATTATTGCAATCTTCAGCACATAATAATGTGAGCATTGATTGCAATGCCATAAAACCGGTGCCGTTAGCACTGTTAGCACTATATTTATGATAAAAGTCTTTTGACATTAAAATCTAATTTTGTAACCGTATTGAGAACATAGGGATTGACTCAATACCTGTGCCTTTTGTGCCTTTTCTAAGGGTTGAGAATAGATTTGAAGTTTTGAAACGAAATCAAAATATTATGAAAATAAAAAATAAATAACAAAATACTTTTAAAACGATTATCAGGTTCTGTAGAAACGAAATAAAAGTGATCATGGTTCATTTATTCTAAATTGAAAACTTGATTAATGTTTACATAAAAAAAGTTATAAATTGTTTTTTAAATTCAAATCATATAACACTTGAATTGATTACTTCCTCAGTATATGAGTTAAACTATAAATTATATAAACTATGTATAAATAAATAGTAACAAGGTTCATTCTATACTCAATTATTCTTTAAATATTCTGCAATAATTTGAAATCAAAAATAGTTTTCTTAAGAGAAATTAAAATTTCTTTCATTTGTTATGAAAACAAATAATGATTTCATTCATTGCTTAACAAATACTTCATATAAAATATTTTAAATATTTTGAAAATAATTTCATTTATTTTGCGTTAACTTAATGTTATTTTTCATATTTACTCATGAAATACAATCTTAAAGCTATCATTAAGTCATAGCGCAGGGATTGACAGCCAATCCATTGCAAAAAACATTCAATAAAATACTTAGTTTCAGATGTTTTCACGCAATTCTTAGCGCTTTGTTGTGAAGACAAACATAAATATATAACAAAAATATTATTTAATTAATATTTGAATTGATTTTCTTTGAAGTAATGATAGATTGTATTCATTATTGCATTCATTTCCCAAATAAAAGTTAAAATTTCAAAACTTCTGAGAAATTCCTGATTTCCCCTCAAATTCAAAAACAAATTACTCAATAATAATCACCTGAAAAAACAATATATAAAGGGGTTTAAGGGGTATAACAATAGAAAAGTATAATTCAATGTGTTATACAATAAATCATATTTTGATTCATAAATATTAAAGATTTATATTTCAATCAATTCTTAGAGAAATTGTTTCACAAAACGCCAAAATTTGGATAAATTGATAGGATATGTGGCTTTGAGTGCGAAACCATTTCAAACACCGGTATGTCCTGTCGTTTCAATTATTTTTTATTACTTTTCCAACAAATATTTGAATGAAATCATAATTTTAAGGAAAAAATAACTAAAAATATAATATAAAACCAAAAATAATCCGAGAATTCATTAAATTCTTTGAAATATTGTTTGAAATTAACATTCATTTTGTGTCAGAATCTAATGATTGAACGAAATATCTGTTTGTAATCTCATTTTATTCGTCGATATATTGAATAAAAGTTTCAAATCTTTTACTCATTTTTATTCCCAAATGAATAATCAATTACTTTATTATTACTCCAATTCTCTGAGCAATGAATTCAATTGAGAGTAATCTGGAAACGAGTCATCATTTCTATCAATAGTTATGAATAAAAATATATAAAATATTGTTTCAATTGTGAACTCATTTGAGTTGAATAGCACTCAATAGCACTCAATAGCACAGGAAATGTAAATATTGTTTAAAATAATTCCTGAAAACAATTAAAGAGAAAAATATTTGTGATATTCTGTGAACTGATTTGAATTCTGTTATAAAATATAGATTGTAATCACAAAAAGCACCGACAGTTCAGTGCTTTAACTCTCAATAGAGTTGCAAAAAAGGTTTTCTTGTTTTGAAGAAATGCCAAAATTTATAAAAAGTTAAGCCATTCTTACGTTTATTACATAAATGGTATGCTTTCATAGCACTGGGAGTCTGGAATCCGAGCGCCTGTGCTGTGAATATCATCAAACTTTGAATGAAGGGAAAGGAGTCGTTCAAAAAGTACAATATTAGGTGCGGAGGGAGTGTTTCAATGACTCACTTCAAACAATATTCAATAAAATTGATTCAAAAAACACACAACAAGTCGTTGAAGTAATTTGATCAAGATCAATACATGCAAAGGAAATGCATCATCATTTCAAATGAGGCTATTTTAGTGCAATGGGGGGAAAGGGGGAAAGGGATCCATAAGTTTACAAATGGTATTCAACACACACACAGTGATCCACACATGTATATTGACCCCGGTATGTCCCTCAGGGGCACAATCAATACAGAACTGTTACTTAATTTGCATAATAAGGGGTAATATCGTTGTCTATGAAATGATACGTACATTTTGAATGACTCTGAACCTACTAAACGTCTATAACTCTAAACCCGAACACAATCTTTGGGCTCAGAGTCTGAATAATATCCAATAATATCCTATAAAGTGCTATACAATTGAGTTTTGCGCCCCTTTTTAGTCACATAACTAATATTTTATGCTTTACTACCAGTGCTGGCAATTCCTGGCTTAGTATTTGCACTGACAGACAGACATACCTTTCCTTACTGTTAGTCGAGTGCTCACACCGTATGACTGAATATAGTCTACAATCCATTGAATATAACGTCAATTGAATTGTAGTTCAAAATTAAAACTCATTTTTCAATCGATTCCTGAATTTTGTCTTAAAATCACTTCAAATGTGATTCAATTGAGAGTCAATTGAAAACACAATTAATTAATAATGAAATGAAAGTGTATTTCAATTTCAGTATTCATTGAAATGTTCATTAAAATCAATAAAACTATTATTTAATAATCATTTTGTTAACAATTGTGTGAAAACATCAAAAAACACATATAATTGTCTCAAATATTCGTGACTTTATTCGTGACTCCATTCGTGATTAAAATATATTAATAATTAAAATCAGTTTTAAATAAAAATTGATTTATATTTCACTTCATTTGTCACTAATTTTGTGTTCATTTACTGACAATCGTTTCAATTAAGCAATAATTTTCACTTAAATAATGTTTTTGTGCTTTAATTGCAAACATTTATTGATTATTAGTTGACTTTTAATCAATTTATCATTTAATTAATCAATCAATTGACTCAAAGGGACGGGTAATCAAAGGAAAGGTAGTATTCATTGATATATCCATCCATTCCTCCAATCAATCACTTTCTTGTCGTTTGAATTGCATTTTCATGTCTTCACTAATCAATAGGTCAAAGGTTACGGTCATTGTCTGTGTGACCCATACCTGCACTTGGATTGCATGCCATTCCCTGTCCTCTGTTCACTTATTATACAATTTATTGAAATCTTATAAAACACTTGAATATTAGATAACATTTATATTTCAACACATTTTGTATCAATAAAAAAATACATTTCATAACTGTTTTCCGCTTTTCATATCCAAAGCCACTAAACCTCTGAGTCTTTACTCCTTTCCCAAAGACTTCAATCAATTTTAATATTGATTTTCAATTGATTTCATACTTTTGTAGACTTTTATGACAATAAAGATTAAACTTATTATTGAATAAAAATTTTATTGAT
Organism: Pantelozetes paolii; assembly: GCA_034687845.1. Lineage (NCBI taxonomy): Eukaryota > Metazoa > Arthropoda > Arachnida > Sarcoptiformes > Oribellidae > Pantelozetes > Pantelozetes paolii. Next base: position 12,887 of record JAQGAT010000890.1, read on the forward strand.
TTTTATAATAATATATTGATTTCTATTGATTGCAGAGATTGTGGTCAACAGTGACTCAACACTACTCATAGCTGAAGACAAGAAGAGGAATATCTGTCCAAAGAATTGCTCAAATAGTTGTCGACGGACTCAAACACATATACAACACAACCCTAGAACACGGAGGTCATACTCCCGCCCCTCAACATACACACACCGAATGCTCTTAAAATCATTTTTTATATCAATTTATAAAACATTTAATATAAAAAATAACATTAGATAAGAAACCGGCATATTATGTGCGGCTTTTACTTTGGGTTCAAACCCAACTGTCCAACAGATACACGGATTCTCTTTGAGTTGATGTTCACTTAAAGAGAAATTAATTCAGTTTTCAATTCATTAATAATTATTTGCTTTTTATATCAAATATTAATGTATTTTCTAACCCCACAGACCCCCGGGTGGCCAACTGGCCGCTCATGCAGTCTCCCTGGCCTACGGTTGGCATATGTCTGTCATATGTGTACTTGGTGAAGTACTTGGGACCGGCACTGATGAAAGACCGGCCCCCATATAACACACGTTTTTTAATGGTTTTATATACAACTTTGCAATGGTTTTCGTCAGTCTTTATATATTCTTAAAACTGGGTTTTTATGGATGGTTTGGCAAATATAACTATAAGTGCCAACCCGTCGACTATTCTAACTCTATTGAAGCCTTTGGCGTAAGTCCTCATCCCTTCTCTTATATATAATTCAATTAACAGTCAATTGATTCCTCGGATTCTCTATCCTTTAGTTTTGGACTTTATTTTCAAAATCAGATTAAATCTTAAGCTATATATTGCGTAAAGAGTTTAGGAAAACCCCCTTTTCTTCTCTTAGGGTTATAATTGAATGCAAATATGTTTGTAATGCATATGAAAAATGCAAAAATAGTTTTTGAAACATTTTTTCAATAAGCGGTTCATTCGAGCGATTAATCTGTTTATAATACCATTTATTTATTATATGTTTGAATGAAAATAAACAAAATCTTTTGTTCATTGATTTTTAATATTTAATTGATTACAAGAAAATTTTATTTCATTTTATTAATTAGTTTTTTATTGATTTCATTTAAATTTCGATTCTCAATCTCGAGTTCAATGATACGGCGCTCGAGACGCCATGACCTCATCTCTGCTTCATTGCGGGCCTCATTTGCTAGCCCCCATTTTATCATTAATTCCCAGGGGTCGAAATTATCTTCCCCTAGTTCCCTAGCCCTACGTCTAACATAAGACTTTATGTCTCTTAGCGAGTATTCCTAAAATTAATTAATAGGTATTTAAGAAATAATAGGGATATTTAAATATTCTAGGTATATTCTAAAAACTTACCATGAATGAGGGCATAAATAGTTTTATTTTTTTGTTAAGTTTTTATTATTTTTTCTAAGACTTGAGTAAATTATCTAAACAAAAACAAATAGTTTTTGAAACGAAGACATGAATTGAGAGCTAATTAATCATAATATTAGTGACGCAAATTTCAAACAACTTTTTCATTCAATTATAACAATAATTCAGAGGTTATTTCAAATCTCAAGTATTTTTCTTAACTTTAAATATAAATAATATAATCAATCAATCATTGAATCAATCAATAACTGCCACTAAAAGAGTACTGCAATTCAAATCAACGATAATTTACGTAAAGAAGAGATAACTATAAATAAACCACCATTTTTTTGGCACTCAATATAGTTGGTAATTTTGTTTTCCTATTTTAGATACTATGTATGCATTTGTATGCCAATTGAGTTGAGAAAACATATAAATCAAATGAAAATTTCATTTTTACACTCAATTTAAGATTAATTCTAGAAATTTCTAACAAAATATCATTGAAAACAAAATCTATTTTAAGTCCTACAACAGGCCAATAGTTTGATCCCTAAATTAGTGATTAAATTGATATCTTGTGAACAAATCAAATAAATATTTATTAAGTCATTGAGTTTTGATAATAAAATCAATGTTTTGTCTGAAATTAGATATATTTTTGATATGAATTGATCTCAAGTGAGGAACAGCTGATTCAGTATCAGAATATCTGAATATCAGATTCAGTATCTTTTGCTATAAAGAACTGGTCATTAATAGCACTCATATCTAGTGTTAAATGTGTTATTTTTTTGCAGTTTTCAATGAAACTGATATTCAATTCCTGTCCGAGAATTTCAAAATTATATTTTAAACCAAAAGTTTTCAAACGTTTAAAACATTTCAGATCTTTCAAAGAGTCTTTGCAACTGATCTCAAGCTCAAGGGCTACCAGTGCTGGCAACTGAGAGATCAGATTTAGATATCTATTGATTGTCCGCTCATTTGGGTTATAATTTACACTCAAATCAGTAATGTTTGGTATTTTAAGCACAAACTCAGGAAATAAGTCAACGTTTTCGTCGTTTATTTCTATTTTCGCTAATATTTGCAAATTATTCAATGATTTCATCAAATTATTGACAAAATACTGAGAAATAGATGTTTTAATTGTCATTAAATTAACACAACTTTCGGTCAATCGTTTCAATTCATTGTTATTTTGATTTGAAATTTCAATGATTTTCAAACTATTACTGAATTTCTGTATAAATCTATTCAACATTTGATCACTGACTCTAAGGATAGGGAAGTGATTGCTATTAAATGATTGCAATTAACTGTTAATGTGTTAAACACTTCACTATCATTAACGACACGACACTCACTATTGAAGATAATTTCTCTAATGTTTGGTTTTTTTGTTAAAAGTTTTATCAGTTTTTTAACATTTATTTCAAATGTTTTGTCAATTCTTTCAATCAATAAATTGTTATAATTATTGCAATCAATGCTTAATAAATGTTAATAAAAACTGTTGATTAATTCAACACTGATTTCACATCTAAATAATGTTAAAGTCTCTCTCTCTCTCTCTCTCTAAAAGAGTCGTGTGAATATCACCACCCTTGCAGTGCAATAAACCCCTGAGGTGGTCCCCCCTGAACCCCCATTCAACCCCAATAAAAACCCCAATTAAAACAAACATTACCTTGTTGAACTTGAAGTTTTCCTTAGCGTTGAATGCGAGTCCAGCGGCGATCAAATCAGAGGTCTTGCGGTATTGTTGGCGAAAAAATAAACCTTGTTTAGTTTTTTAATTTAATTTTATTTTAATAGGCACTGAAGGGTTAGAATACAGAATTCAGAATAATCAAAACCTAAAACAAAATCTTATGTAAAAAGCATACATTTCAGTGCACAGAACACCCACAACCCTTTCCTTTACCAAATTTGGTATCAAAGGCTTAATCACTGGTATGTCTTGGAGCGCCGCCAGAGACTGAATTACAGTTTATTTTAGTGCCGTTTCAATATTTACAAAAATCATTTTTGCCTTGTTCACTTTTATAAATAATTCTATTTATCTCCGATTTTAATATTATTTTTATTTGTTTTACATAACATTAATCTCTAATTAGTCTCAAATCTATTGCCATTATAATGAACTGGAATCTTTGCACTCATTAAAGATTCACTGTTGCAAAGTCTACCTGTGCTGAGACTACTGGCCATTTATTATGAATAAATATCGCACGAAATAAACTCTTATTTTTTTGAACACAAAATAAAACAAATTTTGAATAAATTTAAACATTTTGTAAATGAATTGCAAAACTGTTTCATAAGTTTTGCGTTTAGTTTTCAATATTGACTCAAATATTGTAATTAAATGTTTGTTTTTTATAAAATAAATGAAACACTTTATTAATAGACACTGGTGTTATAATTCAAATGGAACAAGCTAAATTTACTCTGTTAAAAAATAGATTTTGTTTTAATCAGGATGTGATCTAGCTAAATATTATATTACTCTAAAAATATTGAAAATGTTTTTTATTATTCATTAAAAGATTTACTTTTGATAACAAATTTAATCAATTTTTATTTATACTCTCTAATGTCTGCGCAATTAATTTGAGCTTTCATAATTTTGTTTTATTAGTTTTTAATCACATATTATTGGGATGATTAGAAAGCTATTGTTTTATTCTTCATTCAAAGGCTACCTGTGCTCTCAGACTACTGGCCAGTTATGATAATTTCTCACGAAATTAAGTTTTGATTTTTTTTAATGCAAAACATAACAAAAACTTTTGAATAAATTTATTCATTGAAAGGTATTTAGTGAATGATTTGCTGCAAAAATGTTTTATAAGTTTAACATTTAGTTTTGAATATTCACTCAATTATTGTAACAATTATTTGTGTGTTATATAAGAAAATGCAAACAATTTTAATGTAAAAACCACTTATATTTTAGGAAATGATTAAAATATTGTCAAAATGTTTGTGTATTTTGTGATAAAATTGTCGAAATATTCTCAAAGTGTTTGAATATCTGTTAAAAATGAGTGAACTCTTCATTGAAAGCATTTATTTCTTATTGTTTTTGAGTTTAATATTAATATTGTTTTTATTTTATTCAATAATTACTACAAAAATCTTTCAATCAATCGATTGGTTGTGCTTTCAATGCAAATATTGGTCATTTGTATTCCCGATCCTTTTATCAGCACTTAATTTCACATTCAATGTCCGTAAGTATTAATCAATAAATTAATGTTAAGTTTTATTCATTTATCTTTAGTCAGAGCACAGGGAGGGCTGGTATCAAAAGATAATTCAATTGACTCTTTAAGCGATTGTGTGGTTCGGGAGGAATACACTACAACTGAAGCACATGAAGAAGACAATCAAAATCTCATCAATAGTTTTGGTCCAAAAATAATTAGACTAAAGGCTCGACTAATACCTGAGCCAATCGTTTTGGGAACGGGAGGTCATGTCTATACAGGCAAACCACTGACAAACTATTTATTCTATAATATGTCACAAGAAGTGAACCAAAACTGGAGATTATATTTTAAGAACTTCTTTCACAACGAGGCGACAGGTCTTGTGGTCACCGGTAGACAAATGGGGATTGAGATCAGTCTACCGGTGAAAGCACTGTTCAGTCCATACCCGACGGTGCAGTCAATAGTGTCGGCAGTAATGAGAGCTAAAGAGGACTTCAAAGGCATTCAAATGATAGTCTTCTGTATTCCCAACGACTCCGACATCTATTATGCCATCAAATACTGTGCGGACATTGCGTACGGAATTCCCACTCAATGTATATTTGAGGACAACTTCAAGCACCCGACCAATGCTTTCGTCACTAATCTATTGCTTAAAATCAATGCCAAACTCGACGGTCAGAACCAATGCCTGATTCCCACCCAAAGGCCCGATGTTTTCACTGGTAGTCCTGATAATGCAGTGGTGGTTGGCGTCGGGGTATTCACTAAAGTCAACAATATGTCCATCGCCTCCGTTGTCGGCAGTTATGACATAGAGTTCTCGAAGTTTATGGCCAGAGTGTCGGTGCAGTCGACTAATAGTGAAGTTATCACTGATTTTGATGAACTCTTTGGCCAAATATTGGATAAGTTTTTTGCACTCAATAAAAGATATCCGGAAAGTGTTGTTGTCTTCCGCAACAGTGTGTCTGACTCTCAGCTCCAGACAGTAGTCGCCGATGAGATGGCACTCATTAATAAGGCATTCAATGACCTGAGGGTCGGATTTGAGCCAAAGATTACTGTATTTGTTGTGCAAAGACAACATCGCAATAGGTTTATGCCGTTCCTCACGGAACAGGAGAATCACATTATGGACATTAAAGCGGGAACTGTTATCGACCACTCAGTTGTCAATCCATTCAGAGATGAGTTTTATTTGTATTCAACGGACGGACAGATAGTTTGTATTTCATTACAACATTTCAAAGGGCACTGACTTTTGTCTCATTTCAGAGCACTTCCTGTCCCATGAAATACATTGTCACTCGCGATGACCACCGAATGAGTAGTGATTACAAGCAAAGACTGGTTTACTATATGTGCTATACTTACTCTCTGTCCACTACACCCACCTCTAAGCCGGCGCCTCTATTGTATGCACAGTTGGCCGCTATTCGCGCTAAACAACACATTCTGGCACAGGATATGCAACACATATTCACTGATAACGATTCAATGGATCTGTTTGATGGGGAACGGGTGGAAATGGATAGGCTGTTCATTAATGATAGGATTAAAGTGCATAAAAATTTACAACAATTGCCGTATTATTGCTGAAGAGAGGCACTCCTTGGTCTCTTAGCACTGGCCTATGTCAGCGGTAGTGGATGGGGAGTTTCGAAGGATGAAGTGATAGCAAGCATATATTAAAATTAGCGCAATATTTGTGCAGGATAACATTAAAAAGATAAATAGATAAATATCTCTTTATTGTTGCGAGATAAAATTGAATAAAAATATAATCAGGGATATTTATTCTAAACATATTTAATCGTTTGTAAAATTACTTTAATAACAAATATTTTTGATATAATTTTATCGCAAATATATTATTACTAAATCCAATGAAGACCATGAAATCAATTTCAAGTACACTGAATATTAAATGAAAATATGATCAGACAGAATATATTTAAACTTGCTTGATCACTCATTATAGATATTTTTATATAAACATCAGTACTCGAGGAAAATATTTCAATTGAGTGCCAGTTATTTCGGTAACCGATTGACAATAAAATGTCAATTCCTTTGTGTAAAGACTTAAACCCTAACAACCGATTCAGACCTACTGTTCCCGACGTTGTTATCAATGAAATACTTGGTTTCCTAACACAAGGAATAGATCCAAACAATTGGGACATTGCTGTGGACATGGGCTGTAGTAGTGGACAGTCGACTAATAAACTGTCCAAACATTTTCGACATTCTTTTGGATTAGATGTAAGTGAAGTGCAGATCAATGGCGCGAAAGAGAGTAAGCATTCAAATAATGTTTGCTTTAATGTAAGTAATCATTGATTTTATAATTGATTTGTTGTTTGAAAACTAATAATCCATTGAAAGGTCTGTTCGGCAGAAGATATGCCACAAATTGGCACAAATAGTGTCCAACTATTGACAGCCATATCATCCGCGCATTGCTTTGGTTTACAAGAGTTCTTCAGTGAATGCGATCGTGTACTTGAATACAATGGTGTGATCGCACTGGCAGACTGTAATATCATTACAATCACTGATCCCTTGAAGCCTAATGACAATCACTTGAATGATGTCTTTTCTCATTACTATTATGACAAACGTTTGAAACCATTTATGAATCCAAACATTACTATAACTAAAAACGCTTACAAAGACATAGTATTTCCCGAAAACTATGAATACGTTTACAAAAACAATATCAATGTTTGCAATACTATTACTGCCAATGAATTGGTCAGTTGGTATCAAACCCTTCCTCACTTTCAAGCCTTTAGTTTAGCAGAAAAGCAATCGTCAAAAGAGCTAATCATTGAATTCACTGATAAACTGAGAGATATTCTCAAAACTGATGAGTTGTCGGCAAAATGTGTTTCGATTAGTTATACGTATTTCATAGCAATGGCAAGAAAATTGATTTATAAGACCATCAAAGGTTATAAATTCCCGCTTCAGATAAATAATGAAATAATAATAAAAGAGATAAACTATAAACCGACACAATTGGAGAGAATTACAATCACTTATCTCAAATGTGGGACCTTTTGGACACAAGAGTTGATACAACTGGTCATCAATTCGGGAGAAATTCTAGAAAAAAAAATAAGAAATCCTTTCGCAAAGGTTGGCTCTCTATGTCGGAAGAGAAGGTGTGGGACAGCACTGCTTCACTCATTAGTGGCAGACAATCAGATGAAGTGATTTCATGGAAAACTCATTTATGTTATGAGTTATTGCCGTACAATAGGAGCGCAAAGTATTTACTGGTCTTAAGAAATCCGAAAGACGTTTGCGTTTCTAATTATTATTTAGTAAAAGGTTTTAAAGGATTTGAAATAAATTTACGCAAATTTTTCAAACTATGGATTAGAGGTGACGTACCATTTGGTGATTACTTTGCTTTTATCAAACAGTATTGGATTCACTGCAGGAATGAACAGAATTTCACGATTTTATTGTACGAAGAGATGAAGAGAGATATCAAACAAAGTATTGAAACAATCGCTCAGTTTTTGGGTCAGAAATATGTGAACCGATTGTCAAATGACGA
>JAQGAT010000891.1:0-21054 GCA_034687845.1 Pantelozetes paolii
ATTTTGTTTTCAATCAATTGTTTTGAAAACTATTTGAATGAATGGCAAACTATTTGTTCTGACTTTGAACTCAAATCTCAATTTCATCCCAATCTTAAGGATTTTGTTGTCCGTCATCGGGCATAGGGTGTCCCAGAACCTCATGCCAATGCCGAAACATAGCCGTCTCAAACTTCTCGAACTCTCTTTTAACTTTCTCTTTAACCCTGGATGCGTCCAAATAGTGATGATTCATAAGACGGGTGCAGTAATGCATATAATAGACTGTTTCCCTATCTCTTGTGACGGCGTAATCATTGCGTTGAAAGAGACGCCACAACTCTCTCCGGAGTAAATATATTTTAAACACTATGTCATACAAACAGTCTCTGATCCTCTGATCCATCCCAGTTGGTTCAACTCTTCTACACTCACTTCCCAAGGATGAGCTAGCATTCCCTCAGGTGTGACATAATTGAATGGTACCTGGTTTAGCAATAGTACCGTTATTGGATGGTAAGTCCTCTCCAACTCATATAAAATACTTCCCGCTTCCCAAGTGGCCCTGGTGTAAATTGGCAACATGGCCAGGTAATAGTGGCTCCGAGTTTGAAGATATTGATGTGCAAACTGAGGAGGGATGTGAGGGGGTGGAACATAAGGTGCCGGTACTTTCTCTTCAACAAAGTTACCACCCTGTTGATTATCTTGTTCACCTTGTTCACCTTGTTCACCATCTGAACCATCTGAACCCTCTGGCAGGTCTTCCAGTGTGAGTGCGTCCAACTCTGCTCTAATCTCTTCCCAGTCGTCATTGGATTCCTGATCTGCCATTCCTTTCACCTGAAGTTAATCTTGAGTTTAGGGATTGAGTGCTGGAATTGAATTGAGATTTGTTTGACAACAATATAAACCTTTAATTGTTTTGAAAATTTGTAAAGTTTTCTCAGTTTTTGAAAACATTTCAAACAATTAGTAAATTCAGTGAAAATTGTGTTCAAATCTAAACGAAAGTTAGAATTAAAGTCCAAAACAACTGAAGAAATCATTTAATTATTATTTGTTTCATATTTTAATCAAAAATTATTTTCAAATCCATTAATAATTACAAAAATATTTTAAATCTATTTTAAATAACAAAACATTAAAAAAACGTCAAAAAATCTGTCAGTGATTACAATCATTCACAACATTAGGCACTCAACCAATGAATGATAGAATCAAACCTCCAGGGGGTGGAATCAGATGGGATAAGCCAGACCAAATTTCTCAGTCTTCTAAGTGATGAGTTTTTGTCTGTATTTGTGGGACAGACAAAGAACAATTGAAAGCATTTATTTCATTGGCGTAGGGTTAGGGTGGTATTAGATATGATAAGACAGCACAAACTACTCAGTCTTCTAAATGTTTGCATTTAATTAATGATTTCCCGTTTCGCTAAACGACATATCTTGTATCAACTATTGAATGACAGGTCAATTTTCAGTTTAAATTTCACTGTACAGGGTTGTTTGCGTTTAATTGTGAAGGGCCAGTCCTGTCTTTAAGATAAGGGAATACTTGTGAGAGTATATGTATTTCATTGATAATTATATCTTGAATTTTATCGACGATTAATAATAAGGCTACTTATCAGAGGAAATGAATGGAGAGGTTGTTTGGATTGTAAGAATCGAAACATTTGTCAACAAGGTCAAAGTAAAGCGTAACTCCAATAGGAGAAACGAGATTTCAATGTTTCACTTCACCGACAGATCTATCAGTTTTAGTAAAACTTTATTTTATAAGTCATTCAAAACTGAATTATTATTTCTTTACAGTCTATAGATTAATAACGAAGTGATCCCTAATTCCATTCATTCTAAACTGATCAAGAACATATAAAATCAATTTTTTAACCATTAATATCTCAGAAACGTTTAATGCAATTCCAGAACTGCTTTCAAATCAATTGCAGTCTAAGTCTAACTCATATTATCAGCACTTCTTTCATTCAAATTGATGTCCATTTTGTCCAATGATTTCAATTGATATCTAAATAAAGGTTTTATTGAATAAATAATATTTTATTTTGTTTTCAATCAATTGTTTTGAAAACTATTTGAATGAATGGCAAACTATTTGTTCTGACTTTGAACTCAAATCACAATTCATACCAATCTAAAGGAATTTCTTGTACGACATCGGGCATAGGGTGTCCCAGAACCTCAGTCCAATGCCTAAACATAGCCCTCTCCATCTTATCAAACTCTATTTTGAATTTCTCCTTAACCCTGGATGCGTCCAAATAGGCTCTCCTCATCGAAGTTCTGGCAAAATCAATATAACCAAGGGCATGCTCGTCTCGTGTGATGGCGTAATCATTGCGATCAAAGAGGCTCCACAACTCTTCCCTGAGTATATCAATTTTAAGCGCCAATACATACAAGAAATTTCTGTCCTCTCTCAGATGGTCAAACATTACCATGCTCTGTACCCAGGGATGAACTAACGTTCCCTCAGGTGTGACACCATCGAACCAATAATGGTCTCTCTCCAATAATGGACGGTAAACCACTTCCAACGCATATAAAATACTTCCCATTTCCCAACTGGCCCTGGTGGCAATTGGCATCTGGGCCAGGTCGGCGTGGCTCAGAGTTGGTAGGTATTGATTTGCAATCTGAGGAGGGATAAAAGTAGGCTCATTAGGCTCGACCTCTTCTGCCTCTTCTGCTTCTCCTTCTTCTGACTCATTCATACCTGGGTCATCGCTTGACGAGTCATCGATTGACGAGTCATCGCTAGACGAGTCCTCATTTGTATCAAATATAGGACCCCATTCCTCCTCATCTTCTGATTCGTCCATCGTTTCAATTCCTCTCAACTGAAGTAATGTAGAGTTTATGGTATGGTTTTGATTGAGTGCTGGACTGTGTTTGACAACAATATAAACCTTCAATTGTTTTCAAAGTTTTTAAAGTTTTCTCAGTTTTTGAAAACATTTCAAACAATTAGTAATTTTAGTGAAAATTGTGTTCAAATTTAAACGAAAGACAGAATTAAAGTCCAAAACAACTGAAGAAATCATTTAATTATTAATTGTTTTATATTTTATATTTTAATCAAAAATTGTTTTCAAATCCATAATAATTACAAAAATATAAATTTGATTTCATTTTTAATCATAAATAAGAGATTTTAAAAAACTTGTCAGTGATTACTGTCAATCAAGTATTATCTTACGATTGGATTTAAGAACATGTGAAAGCTTTTAGTATTGCCTTGCTCATATTGAGAAATGAGATTTCAATGTTTCACTTCACCGACAGATCTATCAGTTTTAGTAAAATTTTATTTTATAAGTCATTCAAAACTTAATAATTATTTCTTTACAATTTTTAATTGTCTAAAAATCTACATTAGTGCTTTACAACTGAATAAGATGTGAAGAATATAAATTATCATGATGAAATTTTAAGCGCACGAATTCTTGTATTAAACCACCAAGCACTTTAATTTCATTATAAATTCATATCAATATCTGATTCAAAACTATTTGCAATTTTCTTCAAAATTAATAAATCATTTATTTTTTTAAATAATATTTCATTTAATTATAAAAAAATATTTAAATTATATTTTAAACACATTTTAAGAGAAATATAAACAAAATTGAAATAAATATTAATTGAGATCTAAACTGAAAACGACTGGCATTTGAATTCTTAGATTCACTCTCAGAAGGAATTACAGGAACGGCAGGAATGGCTGCTATAGTTGTTGCAAGAATAGGAGTGGTGGCCATTGAAGCACCGGTAGTAACGTTCAATTCAATGTGACTCTTAAGCCAATCAATAAAGAATGACACTCTATGGCCAAATACAATGCCTTTACTACATGGCGCCGAACTCCAAGATCGGGTGCCCAACACTATACCCACAATCACTGCCCGCTTATCCTCAAACTGTACGACTGGAGCACCAGAATCGCCCTAAATATCAACGAATAGTTTAATAAAAAAACAGGTTTTGGTTTTGAAAACAATGATTCGGAGCTTACATAACAAAACATATGCTGTGTTTCAACGGCACAGATATAATAATCACTCAAATTATATAACCGACAATCAGAGTATGGGTCGAGAAGTATAACTGTTCCACTGAGTGCCACATTGGCCGGGCTTTGGTTGGCAACTGTCTGTCCAAAACCAGACGCCACAGCGTCTTCATGTGCTGTGTTTAAGATCTTCTCTTTCGGTAGACATAAACCATTGATAAGATAATTATCGTTTTTATGGACGGGTAGTATCTTTGGATTAACCCTGATCAATGCCAAATCATGACCAGGGTGCAAAGAGTAAAACAAAGCTTCGAATTTGAAATAATATTCATATTTATTGAGTGAACCCAAGTATATAGCAATCAATTCTGCTTTCAATCTATCATTGAATTGAAAATTAGTTTTTCAATCAATTGTTTGTATTTTACTTATCATTACATAAACTGTTTGTTAACCAAACAATGAGCGGCAGTTAATATCCAGAAATCACTTACCACTGCTCCGTTGCAGACATAGGTATCGTTCCACCGACTGTCCAGATAATGAATAGATGCCATCCACGGGAAGTCTCCCTCTCGGGCATCCTTTCCGGCAATTATACGTAAACTGGGTTTCATTTTAGGCAAATCCTGTCGACGAGTATAACCACACTTTTCCATATTCATCAACGGATAGTCACCAATCTCTGAGTGTCCGCTGCTCTCTGTGTTAACCGTTGGCACCAAATCTGTTGAATACAAATATTTCATTAAACCCTTAAATTCAAACCAAAATTGAAGTCATATTTACCGATAATAACAACAAAACAAACGATTAATTCAACAAAAACTTCAATCAATGAATACATTCTCACAAAAAAATACTTTTAAATAAATTCAAACAAAAAATAATTGATTTCTTTTAAACGAAATTTGAAATCAATTTCACGCGAACTCCGGGAGAAAACAAAACCAAACAATCAATTGAAAGCCAATTAAAGTGAACACAGATTTGCAAAACAAATATAAAGTTTATTCAAAACTGAATCTCAATTTCAAACTATTTTTATAACAAAAAAATGTTTTAACTTTTTTTTTAAATGAATTTTTGTATTAAATTTAACATTAATTTAAAATTAATGACTTAATAGACGTATTTCTTTGCGACAACGGGTGCCACAGCTCTCAGCTTGTGGGCGTAGGGCTGGACATGAGCGCCATAGATACCGGCGTACTGGTGGGGGACACCGTAGTGGGCGACTGGGGAATGGTCGACACCTCTGACGAAACTGTACTGGAGTGAAGCGGGTCCGTGTTGGTAGGCGTACTTCTCGCCGATCTGCTCAATCTGGAAGTCTCTGTCGTACTCAACACCGGGAGTATGGATTCCGGCGGCGTAGTGGTGGGGCATCACATGCTTGGCAATGGTTGGCACCGCGTATTGGTTCACAATCGGGTTCACGCCATAGGCATGTCGGTATGGGTGGTGGAGGTACTGGGCTGAAGCCACAGTCAAGAGAGCAAGGATGGCGACGTATGAGAACTGGAGGTAAAGGAGAGAGAAAAAGAGTCAATTGATTGTCAACTCAAGCACTGAATTGAAGTGAAAGTCACAAAACTCTTACCATTTTTTGTTAAAATAGTTTTTTTCAGTTTATTTTCAAACTTCAAAACTTAGAGTGATTTCGGTAACATTGGGCACCGGCTTATATACCTATTCCAGGAACCTTGAACACTATGAGTTCTAATAGAGGTAGAAGGATGGTTGACGTTTATTGACCAAGCTCATGGCCACGGATAGACACGTTTTGAGCACTTTTTTGATAGTGCTATAAATTATTGAAACATTTTTTACTCTTTAATACTCTGTTCACTACTTTTGTATTTGTCGTTAATAGTGGACGTGATTTGAGTTTTCAATTAATCCGGTTCTCATAAAAAGCACTTTCCAGTGATATACCCCTTATCACAGGTCTATCAGACAATCAAAGAAAAGTAAAAAATTGTTTTCTTAAATGTAAGTCATTGATCATAATCTCATCCTAGCCTTGAACTAATAGCACGGGTAGACTGCTTGAGACCACTTGACAACAGCGTGTCTTCAAGAGAATAGATTACATAATGTTATATAACCCCTAAGTCTAAGGCGTTTTTAAGGGTTATTTATAGCACAAATCAAATGCTGTGAAAACTTTTCCATTTTTGTCAAAAACATTAAAAACTAAAAAATACTTTTCATTATCATCTGCTCTGCGAGTGAGCACTGGTAGCACCGGTTTGAGACCTAAACGTTAGACGAAAGTACACTTAACTAATGAACGGTTAAAACGACTAAAAAATAGTAATTAAAAAAATGTCATTAAAATCTATTGGCATTAAAAGTGAAGAAAAAACTCAAGATTTGTCACAAATTTCAAATTGAAATTCAAATTCAATCGACTTTTTGTTGCAAAAAGTGTTTTAAACATTAAATTAAAATTAAAAGTCAATTAAAATTTGAGACAAATTATGTAATTATGAAAACTATTACATAAAAACGTATAAAACATAACGAAATGAAAGCCAAAAAAATCGGTTTAATTAAAAGCAATTACTTTTTTCACATCTAATCCATTGAATAATAAATAAAAATACATTTCATTCAATAATTTATTCAATTTTTTTGCAGTGCTTTGAGAGACGGTCTTCAATGTCAAGGATTTATTCAACATTTAATACCATTTAATACACTTTTCATTTCAGTTGAGAATCTCTTTCATCAGTTGTTAAGCAGAAAATTAACTGAAATTATCATTCAATACAAGTTATGAACACTTTTTAGACCTAAAGCTATCAATCGATTCACAGCTGAGAACAGGATTTCATTGAAAACAAATCTAAAATCAATTTCAATGTGCAATAAATTGAGTACTTTTTTGATCAATTGATTAAACATTTAGTTTTGCTCTCAAATAATTCAAACAATTATTCAATTGAAGCAAAAATTATTGAATTTTATTGAAAAGTGAAATCTATTTCAACACAAAAACAATCAGAAAATTATTAGAGATTTGAAAAACAGTTTTAAACATAAAGTTCTGAAAACAATAAATAATTTTATGAAACAATAGATTATTATTTGATTATAGACTCAAACACTTGAGAAATGGTTACAAAAACTTACAAATCATATGAAAGTACAAACAAAAAGTGAATTAAAAAATCAAATGCTTTTGAAATGAAAATAATATTAAAAATGAAATAAAAGTTAACTTTTGATTGAATACTGAAAAACACTTTTGAAATGAGAAATCAATTAATTATACATAAAATGAATGAATGTTTTCATAAGTAAATGAATTTTTGTTTTATAAATGTTTATAACATTTGTTATGAAATCAGTGAAAAACTTATACAAAAGGAAAGACATATAAAAAACTAAAACAATTTATTCTTGAAATAAGTGGTTGTCTTAAAGTCCGGATCTCTTTCAGCATTATCGGAGCTGTCGTTCCCCTCTTCGCACACATTATACTCATTCTTCGCAAACAATCAAAAATTACAATCAATTTTGAATACAAAACTCAAAAACAATTAAATCAATGATTGATTGCATTCAATACTGACCTCAGAGAAGGAGACGTCGGAACTGTAGTCCATCTGTTGAGTGGGCCGGCAGTTGTCGTAGGAATCAATTGAATCAAACTTTTGGACAAATATTAAAACATTAATAAACAGTTGAATAACAATAAGACAAAGGACTGACCCTTTCGTTGATCACAGGGGAAGCGGAGTACTTATAATCAGAAGCAGACGTTCCCACATAAGGAACGATACTCTTCCTGGCCTTCACCGGCGATATCTTCTTCGAGTGAGGATTAGAAAAGGTTTCGGATTTAGTCTTTCGGAAACATCCCTTTGAATCCATAGCCGAACCGGTATTCTCTTCCTTCGGCTTAACGGCACCGGTATTTCTAAGCGATGCGAAAATCTTAAGCATTTTCTTCGCGTCGCCGAAACTCTGCGGTCGCTTCGGCAGCCGTTTCTGGACAGTTGGCAAGAGATTCGGGTTTTTCTTAACCTTATTCAAGTGCACTCTTTTGGCGGAATAGCACTTCACGTCATGTGTCTCGAGATAGTCATCGATATTGTTGTAGAGATCGTAAGGATTAGTGCACTCATGGGTATCAATGAAGAGAAGGCAGAGAGCGGTCACAAACTTTGTGTGATATTTGAGTCGTTTGGCGACCGACTCCTCAAACCTGTAGTCCGGATCCCGTCTCACGCTTTTAATCAGTTTCCGGACATTCGCTTCCATAAACTTAATATCATATTTGATGGACAGGTGTCTCCTATAGAAGCGATTCTCCACTCTTTCAATCAAAATCTTCAGATCTATTGGATATAAGATCTTCTCTCTGTAGTGGCTGTCAGTGATGTCCGACAGAATCGGAAACTCTTTTGTTTTGTCCATATTTAGGATTATCTTCAGCCCATTGGCCACTCGTCTCAGCTCTTGCTTCTCATTGAATTTCGGCCACTCGTAAGGCAAGTGCCGAAAGAATGCCTCCCTGTCCTCATCACTGATGGGAACGGCAGTCTTCGGGTCATACATAAGCATAGTCTCCTCTATCGGTTCCATTTCCCAGGGACTCAAGTTCTCGATCTCTCCGTTGGCCAACCATTTGATGACATACTTCCGAAACAGTGTTTGATTACAACACTGCGAGTCATTAATGCCGACCACTTCACCGAACCAGTAGTTCTCGTCAACAAGAGAGCGAAACTGTTCGCCAATAGACCACTGCCTCTCAACACCGGACTCGTAGTGCTCTCTCAATATCATAAAGTCGTCGACGCCTTCCATATCATGATATTTCACGTGAATAATGGTTCCGTACTTATCCTTGTCCTCACCAATGGGTTTCAGAGTCACGTAAATACAACGGATGACAGTCTGAGTCTTACGGCGCTCTTTGAACAGGAAATCAATCTTGGACACTTTGGCCAGAATGCGTTCGTAGATGAAGTGGCGCATGGTGAAGTTCTTGTTGGACTGATTGTAGAGACCCCTACGCATCACCTCTTCCTTATAGAGCTGGTGCCCGAACGGCAGGTAATAGACTTCGTCGTCCTTTTGTGGAAAGTATGGATATTTGATGCGTTTTGTTCGCGTAAACCAATCTATCGGTCATTCAATGCATTTTATATTCACTTTCAATACAAACAAAGCAATCATTACTTATATAGATCTCATTGTGCGACAGATCGGCGTCAATGGCCTCCACTTCCGGCTCCGGAGCGATGTTTCCGTCTATAGGACTGAGCGAGTAATCGATTGGAGTACTGCTTAAGTGCTTCGGCGGTCGACCGCGTCTTTTGTTCACAGTTTTGTCAGACTTTCCTAAAGGAGTGGAAATAAAGTTCAAATAAATGAAACAAATGTTTCAATAATTACCGGAAATTGAGATCAAATTTAAGTCTTCTTTCGACTCTTTCTTTCGTTTCTTACGCTTCCCTTCAGAAGCACTTCGTTTCGACTTTTTGGCCGATTTGTGGACAAAGCCATTACTGTTGGACTCATTTCTGTCCAAACCCTGAGCCGAGTATTGCATTGAATTGTTATTGGAATCCAATGACCGCTTAATGCCATCAAAACGGCTACCATTGCTGACACCCAAACCAATGTTAGTCATGAACTCACTGGTGGACAGCGCTGTCCCCTCAATGCAACTCAAGTTCTGTGCCGTAAGTATCGGCGGCGTTAAGATCGCCGACGGGATGTTGTGCTTAGAGTTGAGCCGAGCGTTGATTAGGCTTTCAATCTTTGGGATGGGATTGTACTCAAAATATTTGGTCAAAAGACGACAATTATCTTTAGATTCATCGATGGGTTGGTTGTGATCGTAGTGGAGATGAGTCTCACAGCCCTTAACGGTAACCACGTTTTGGCCACAAATCTCTTCATTGCTCTCAAAGAGACAGACAAACGGATAATAGTTTAAGTGCTGATAACAGTGCTGTTGTTGGATATTCTTCGGAAACCCCCTTAAGGGGCAAATCTCAAAATTTTTCGTCGAACAGTTGAAGCACTTCTCAACCTCTGAAGGAATGGTAGGAAAGGGCATAAAACCGGCATTACTTTGAAGACAATGAACGCATACCTGAGTCGACGGCACAGTCGTAGTGAACCAATTGATTGCAGTCTTCGCACCGGAAGGACGCCATGCCTTGTGAGGACTGAAGACAATTGCAGAGATCCTTGTCGTCCATCACGTCGTCCATGAGTCGGAAGCAGTGGATGAGTGCATCACAAAGAGGACAACCAATCATAAGGGTCTGGACGTTGTCTTTGGGCAACACTTTGGGTATGAATTCAAAGCTATTATTGACTTTCAACTCATAGTCCACTAAACGGTCCACAAATCGGCGCTCAGTCTCTGACAACTGCCGGTCCTCTCCATAGCCCTCCTCATCGGTGGCCAAGTGTTGGACCAAATGCTCTCTCATTGTGTCCAACGATAAGACAATTGTATCGCAAAAAACACAAAAATATTTCTTCGTTTCAGACATTGTTTGCCAAAAGACTGTAAAAAAGGGGCAAAAGATTGGATCAAAACATTACAAACAATAAACACATGAATACAAACCCTTAGACAAGAAAAAGGGGTTTATATTAAAACCATAAATGAATTAAATGCTCAAAAAACCCCTTAAATTGAATCCAAAAAGCCTTTGAAAAGAGAAAAACAAAACAAAAGATTTGAAAATTAAAAGCAATTTTCAAAAGACATTGAAAACCAATGAATAGATTGAAAGACAAAAACACTTTTCTTTCGAATTCTTTTACAATCAATTGGTTTTCGGTTTTAATTATACATTAAAATCGAACAACAATTAACCGAAAACTCAATTCATTAGTGAAACCAAAACCTATGAATCGAATCAATCGTTTGGTTTTTCAAGAGATTTAAATTGAATTCAATTTTCTCTGATTCCATAAAATACGTTCACATTTGGGGGACAATCAGTGAATTCAATCAAATTAACTAAATTTCAAATTATTTTCTTTAATCAACATTAATTTTTTTAAATTAAATTCTCCCCTCTCATAATTAATTAAATAAAATCTATGTTCAATAATTAATTAATTAATAATAATTATAATACAATTAAACTTTGTGCACAAAAATTGGCCCCCAATAGCAAGTTGGCGCTCTTTCACTGACAATGGACGAGGGTTAGTTTTCATAAGTGACTGTTTACAAAGTACGTAACACATTAGTGACTCGTCATTAAACACTCCTTTCCTCAAATCGTGTCATACTTTTTACTGCTAGTATTAAATAACTGTCTTTTAGTGTTAACGGAATATTAATTGAAGTATCCAAGTACATATTTTCTACACTATATTCATACATTAAATAAATGAATAAGTATATAAACATTTTACCTTGATAGATTTGATTAGATAATTTCAATCTATACTTTCACATTTTAATATCAATCTAAACGAGTGTTGTTTTACACAACTTGTTTGCACACAAAATACACACAAGACTTGAGATAACACTTTAAAATCTTGGAGAAGTAAAAAAAATGATTAATCACCATGATTCATTATTATTTATTAACAGTGAATTCTTTTTTAAAAACAATGAATTGATTCATAATTTATTGAAATTATTATTGAAAAACACACAAAACAAGAGTATATTTGAATAATTAATAGATTTTTATTCATTAATTAAAAACAATATTTTCAAACATTTATATGATTTGAAAAACGCATTCAAATTCAATATAACGTTAAAAAGATTTTTCTAAATATAATAAAAACTTTTATTCAAATATTGATTTACGAAATATTATCCCATTTATTAAATATGTTAAGTCATATGAAGCTGATCTCATTTTAATAGAAGTAGCAAGCACCAAAATTAGCTTATGATGAATATGTAGCACAAAATTAATTATTATTTTATTAATTAATATTAGACTTAATTAAACATTTTATTTAAATATAATTAATAACTTAAATATAAAAATAAGATAAAAAATTGTATGAAAAATAATTTCATTAATTATATCATAGAAAGCAAAATTAAAAACTAATAAAAAACTGATCAAAACATATTAAATAACTTACGTTTGAATCGCGATTATTCTGCAAATACGGTAATAAATACAATACAAGTGAATCAGATTCTGAACATTTATTCCTCACTGAAGGTTCACTGAATGAGAAAGCTTTGCCCTGGACTTTATATTCCGTACCTTTCATTGCCTGTCTTTGATGATATGGTACATTGAACTCACACAGAGGCGCACGCGTTACGTGCCGCGTGCGCAATAGGTAGTAGGTGATTTTGCTAATCAATTCATTCAAGGGGCTTAATTAATATTAACACTTTTGTCTAAACTCTTTCAAAACACGTTACTTTAAATTAAATATTCAATTCAATTAGAAAAAGGGGTAAAAAACAGAAAAATCAAATTACACTGAATATCCACTTGCATATACAGGTATCAAATATTAAATATTAAATATTCAAGGTTCTATTATTATTGAATCGATTGAATTAATACTGTTATAGATTAATGAAACACAATATTTACACAAACAATAAAACAATTACAAGAAATCAAACATACTTTAAGAAATAAATCAATTTTACTCCGACTCAATACAATTTGAAATAATAATGTGATAGGTTATTTAACATTTAGAATCAAATCAATAACGATCTCAACAAATATGGTTTTATATCTTGAAATTTAATGCAAGTATTGAATCATAAATACAAAACAAATACTAAGAAAATAGTATTTAAATATTGATTTCACTTATAGTTAAGGAAATATCAAAAAACACTTTTCATTCACTGAAAACATTAATTTCTGTTTCAAATGTTGTTTAAATCAAATTTTTAATAGTTTTAAACAATTGTTTAAAAATTGTTTGAATTGTTTTAAATTTGAAAAATATTTATTCAAGAATAATTGGCAAAACTCGTCATAACATCACAACTCAGGGACTGAATTACAAAAAGCATTAGTTTTTACATTTGTCCCAAAAATTATTTGTAAACTAATGCTTAATATTTTTATATTATTTTCAACAGTGAAGAAAAAAAAGTCAATTCATTGAAACAATTAAATGATATTTACATATATTTGAGGTAATATTCCGGAAATCTATTGTAAACTTAAATTGATTTTTACCCTTTACTACACATTACTTTTAATCATAACGTTTGTAAAATAAAACCCTAACTGACCTTGATAATAGTGAATCCCTGTTTTAATACAATATTGACATTAAAACTCAATTAAAAAAATAATACAATTCTATATATGAATCATATTTTATAAAAGTTAAATCATTAAACAAAAGCATAAAAGCATTTTGTTTTGACATTAAATCTCATTTAAAAATTGCTTCAAAATGTTTAATTCAAAACTAAAATTGTCTAAAGATTTATCTAATGTCTAAATTTATTACTAAAGTAACAAGGTCATTTCAAAATCATGAGCAGCATAATAAAATTAATTTAAAGATTTCTTTCACTAAAAACATTTTACAAAACACTCTTGACATCCAAACTTCACTGAAACTATTTTAATTTCAAAATATATTTGAGTTGCCAGATATTATAGTAATTATATATACCTTGGTGATCACGTCCACCATGTTTTCACTAAACTTCATTGAAATGATAACCATTTTCTTAATTTTGTTGTTATTATACATTTATTTGAGAGAAGTTTCTAGAAAATGAGATAACAGTATAGAAATACAATTGAATTTTATATCATTTAAAAGTTTTCTAAAATTAGAAATCTTAATTACAATTGTAAACTGACATTGGTATTCAAAATATTACTTAAATTAATGTCAAAAAGGGATTTAATGTAAAATAAATTATTTTAATTCAAATTTATGCCTTCATTTCAGTTACTGTTTTACTCATTTTATTACTGTATTAAGATTCCGGTTATGAGCCTGTTCCTTTACTCCACAATACTTTTGATGTCATTTTTTAAATAATTATATTTCAGTCTAAGTATTATATTATACGATATAACCCAAACACTTGCAGCACAAGAGGAAACAGTTGTGCAAATACTGCAGCCATTATGTCAAGGGTCATAAAATTTGATTGCCGGAAACAAAATGTACAAGGCAAATGCATAAATGGATATTTCTTTATAAAACAATTTTTATAAATCAATTTCATGTAAAAGTAAAATACAATTTCATATTATTTAAATACAGAGTCTTTGTAATCCTGAAAACAATTTTTATGAACTCATACTATATTTATGATAAAAATATTATTAACAGTGAAGAAGAAAAAGTCAATTCATTGACATTGTTAATGATTTATTTATATATTCAGGGTAATATACACGATATTATTTAATGCAATTTAATTCAGGACATAATTCCTATTATTTAATGAACAGTTCATTAGATATCAAATGTGATATAACTTTACATATTATTCAAAACAATATTTCTTTGAATTGATATTAATTATAATCAAAACCTAGACTTCAATTCAAATTAAAAACAACTATTGTTTTATATATTCATTAAAATGTCATATATTTTCTGAAATATCAAAATATATTTATAAAAGACTCAAAATATTCTAATATTTTGTAAAGTAATGTCATTCAATAAGAACACAATCGTCTTATCAAATGTCTGTCCCTTTGCCAACAGGTTTTGATCAACATTTTAATAAACGAAACATTAATTTCAATATTAATTTATAATCAAATTTATTGTTGATTTAAAAACTGATCAAGTGAAATTTATGTTCATATCTAAACGAACGACAAAATTAAAGTCCAGAACAATTGAAGAAATCATTTAATTATTAATTTTTTTATATTTTAATCAAAAATATTTTCAAATCCATAATAATTACAAAAATATTAATTTAAATTCATTTTTAATGACAAATAAGAAACTTAAAAAATCTGTCGGCGATTACTATCATATATAGTACGCAATGATTGGTGTTTAAGTGAATAATTGTTTTTCAATTAACTTAATACAGTAGTGCCTTGCTCAATATATTGAGATATGAGATCAATGCATGACTTCACCGACAGATCTATAAGTTTTAGTAAAACTTTATTTTATAAGTCATTCAAAACTTAATTATTATTTCTTTACAGTCTTTAATATATAAAATCATTAATTGGGTATTAAGTTAATACTATTAACTGCAGCAGAACCATTTTACTACAAACTGATCCGGAACATACAGTAACTTATTCACAAAGTCTTACAATTGTTATAAATTCTAATCTTATTCACAAAATTGTTTATAAAATGAATAATAAGTGAAATCCAATGAATTAATTCATATTTCTTAACAATAAATAGCTTTTTATTGAAAAAAGGATCAAAACCTTCAATCCTTGAGATAATAACCAGAGATTAGATTGAATTGAAATTAAATAAACATTTTTACAAAACATAGTACAAAAAAATTCAACACTTTATAAAACATTGAAATTATTTGAGTGCAAAATGAGTTTAAGATTTATAGCTATTATTTTAATTATTAATGTAATTATTAAAACCAACTGTCCATCCGCTGATCAATTAACCACCTGTCCGGCCACCCACACCCTGTGCAATGATTCTACACTAAAGTGTATTCCAAACTCTTGGGTCTGTAATGGAATAAATGACTGTAAGAGTGGTTCGGATGAAACTGATTGCAGAAATATTTTCATAGACGACAGGAATGAGAGAAAATGTTTCGGATTTTTATGCAATAATAATCATTGCATTCATTCAAACCGTAAATGTGATGGAAGTTTTGATTGCACTGATATGTCAGATGAATCCAATTGTCTGAGTATTGCGGGGAATGATAGGTGTGATAAAGGGCACGGACTCTACAGATGCTCTTCCGGTCAATGTATTCAATATAAACAAGTTTGTGATAGTCTATACGACTGTCCTCAAGGAGACGACGAGTCAATTGGTTGTCAACTGATTCATAGGTCATATCCACCTCAACCGAAGGCAGTGATGGTTAACGACTCGCATGGAAAGGGGTTTAATGATAACCTCAAACATAATGTGCTTTCAAGTCATTGTGATTGCATTTATTTATCACATGTTTTGTTGTTATTAATACTTTTTGCCCAAAATATTATGTTATGAATCACATGATTAATTAGCAATTAATGATCATGCACATTTACACAATGTCTATTATTAATTGATCTAAAATTAGTCAAAATCCTTGAGTACTCTCACATTGTTTACTAATATATTGATTGTTAGATTATATTCACAATCGTATCATAACTTTGACTAAAAGTCTTTGAATATATCTTAAGCTAACAATTCTATTAATTCTTTGTTATCTAACAATAGATAAGATAAGAAACACATTAATTATTAATTGAGTAAATAATAGGACAATAAATAAATTGATTTTAATTTCATCAATGATTTCACTATCACTAACCCTTATATTTCCTGATTATCCTTATTTCTGATCCCGGTCAAACTAATTCAATGCAAACAAATCCCTTAATCATTAGTTATTTGATTACAATTTTTAACTGCAAATACTTTGTAATGATTTGCAAAATAAAAACAATATTTTCATAAATCCATTGATTTATTGATATATTTGAAAACATATTTAACAATTGTTTGAGATTATCATAAAATACAAATAAATTTTTGGTTTACTTATAAAACACTTCATTCAAGTAATGATAACGTAATCTCAAAAAGTGTCAAATGATTTGATTCTGGGTCAAAGCATTTTCAATTGAGACAATCGTTTAGATATTGAAAAGTTATTCATTTGTTTTGTGAACGCATTTGAATTGTTTTGAATGTAAAACAATGAAAACATTTGTGAAAATCGGGATTTTATTTACTCTCTCATCAATTATATCATTGAGTACTTCGGCAGCAAATCAATTGGTATTTGACGACAGAGTCTGTGATTTAGTGCCAGAATTCAACCAAAGAGTGAAACAACAGATTAAAGACATTTCAACTGATGTGAAGAAAATCATTGACTTTATTGTCAACGGAGAGGACAAAGGAGTCACTTATGAACAGTTGTCTGAATTTGTAGATAAGTTTGGGTCTCGTTTGTCGGGCACTAAGAACCTGGAGAATGCCATCGACCATATGGTGGACCTGTTGACTAAGGAAGGACACGACAAGGTGTACACAGAGGAAGTCACTGTTCCCACTTGGGTTGGGTTACTATTATTTAATTATCAGTTATTCAATACTAATTATAATAAAATTATTTTTAAGACCAGAGGTAAGGAATGGGCGGAAATGGTTACTCCGCGAAGAAAGCCAATGAATATTCTAGGTTTGGGTTACAGTGTTGGCACCGATAAGAAAGTAATGAGCGGTGAAGTGGTTGTCGTCAAGACGTTTGAAGAGCTCAAAAACAGATCCAATGAAGTGAAGGGAAAGTTTGTTGTCTATAACTTTGACTTTAAGAGCTATGGAGAGTCGGTTAAGTACAGGGGCAGTGGGGCCAGTGAGGCGGCCAGGTATGGAGCCACCGCTGCTTTGGTAATCAATTTACAGTAAATCAAACGCAAAACTGATAATAACCTAAACATACTTCAGATCCGTTCGGTGACACCCCTTTCCATAGACTCCCCGCACACAGGAATGCAATGTATGTTTGGTTTGAATGAAAAAAGTGTTTAATTTTATAACAATTTTCAACAAAAAGCCTATAAATATGAAAACGTGACTAAAATCCCGGCCCTCAGTATCACAGTAGAGGACGCAGAACTCTTTGGTCGATTAACAGCACGGGGTATAACACAAGTCTAATCCTTATATCACTTTTTATATCCCTTATTCTTAGGCGAAAATGTCACTGTTCACTTATATATGGAGGCCACCAATGGTGACAGTGCTTTGTCCAGGAATACTGTCAGTGAGATCACTGGAACTGTTAATCCGGAACAAGTATTTTGAAGGAAAAGCATAATCTTGAGAATAATATCACTCTTTCCATATACTCACAGGTAGTTCTTGTTTCGGGGCATTTGGATTCATGGGATGTAGGCCAGGGTGCTATGGATGACGGAGGCGGGGCTTTCATATCTTGGAGAGCATTGTCTGTCGTCAAGAAATTAGGACTTAAACCGAAGAGGACTATGAGATCAGTGCTGTGGACGGGCGAGGAGTTTGGTTTGATTGGAGCCCAGGCTTATCAAAAGGTATTTAACTAATGCTTACCTAAAGTGTAAAACCGTTTAATATTTTCAGAAACATTTGAATGAATTAAAAAATATGAGTTTAGCCATGGAGTCAGACATTGGGACGTTCACACCCTTAGGCATCACCTTTTCCGGCACAAACCCTACGGCGCAGTGTATTGTCAATGAAATTATGAAACTTTTGAAACCAATAAACGCCAGTCGACTGAGACTAAGTAGTGAGGGATCGGATATTGATGTGTTGATGGCAGAGGGAGTTCCCGGAAGTAGTCTCGACAATGAATATCAAAACTACTTTGACTTTCATCACTCAAACGGCGATACTATGACTGTTGAGGGCAGAAAAGAGTTGGACTTATGCACAGCCGTCTGGACAGCGGCTGCCTATGCGGTCGCAGCACTCGATGATATGCTGCCGAGATAGAGGTCTCATAGAGGGGGCCGACAGACAACCAAATGGTTAGCAATAAAAACCAATTATTATATTCACAATAAAAAACAAATCATTAAATCATAAAAGTCTTAAATATTTTTAAACTTCAGTTTAAATGAAATAAATTTTAAATGTTTTACAAATTGTCCTAAAATTTACTAATAATTAGATGAATAGAGAGATCACTTGAAACACAGATTTTAAAACAAATCTGTTTTCAGTAAACTATTGATTGAAATACACATTGAATTAAATATTTTTAATTAAAAATGAGTAATAAATATCAGATTTTAGTTCAAATAAAATGAAATTTTTTCATTCAATTCACTTTCAATTGTATTTACTTTTACTTAAAACTACTTTTGGTTCAAATCCTAAACCATTTGATGAAAGTGTTTGTAAATCCGTTGAAAATTTCGATGAAATTCGTAAACATATTCAAAGTTTTTCAAAAGATGTGATGAAAATCATAGACTTTGTTGTCAACGGAAAGGACAAAGGAGTGTCTTATAAAGAGTTATCAAAATTCATCGACAAATTTGGTTACCGTTTTGCCGGCACTCAGAATCTGGAGAACGCTATCGATTATATGCAGAATATTTTAAGACAGGAAAAGCATTTTGTTAAGTCTGAACCAGTGCTAATACCTACCTGGGTATGGGTTTCAACAATCAGTTTGTTTAATAAAATTAAAGTGATTTTTAGATTAGAGGTCACGAATGGGCTGAAATGATATCACCAAGGAGAAAACCAATGCCTATGTTGGGGTCGGGATTCAGTGTTGGCACAAATGGTAAGGTATTGACAGCAGAAGTGGTTGCCATCACTTCGTTTGAAGAATTAGAGCAAAGATCTGAAGAAATCTATGGAAAGATTGTCCTCTTTAATGCAAAAATGAATAGCAATAGTTTCCATGATTATGGCAATGTGTCCAAGTACAGACTGTCGGGTGCGAGTGAGGCAGCAAAATACGGCGCCATTGCTGCTATGGTTTGAGAGATAAGTCTAAAGTATTTTGAAAGTGTTTAACAATTCATTAAATTATAGATCCGTTCAATAACTACATATTCATTGAATACAGCCCACACTGGAGCTCAGGGTAAACCCAAATCTCTCTCTTCTACTGATATTAATTGACATTTTTTAGAATATTATAAAAATGTGACCAAAAAAATACCTGCGCTTTGTATAACCATAGAGGACTCGGATCTCATCACTCGAATGATTGAAAGGGGTTTGAATTAATAATAAAATATTTTACACCTGAAGTGCATTTCAATTATAGATGAGGAAGTAGTGGTCAGCATATATATGGAGGCAAAGAATGGACCGGAAGTTATCTCAAGGAACACAATCAGTGAAATAAGAGGACATGAATTTCCAAACCAAGTATTCATTTCACTAAAAAAAATCAGTTATTGTTTCACTAAATGAACTCAACTTTCAATCCCTAACAGAATGTTATAATCTTCGGACACATAGACTCCTGGGATGTCGGGGACGGGGCGTCGGATAACGGCGGCGGAGCTTTCATATCGTGGAGAGCACTGTCTGTGATCAAGAAATTAGGTCTAAAACCAAAGAGGACTTTGAAATGTCTTTTACCCACTGCTGAGGAATTGGGCTATTATGGGGCCAAGGCTTACATCAAAGTAATTGAATTCAAAACACAACAAAAATAATGAATAAAATTTACATTTCTTTCACTTCAGAGACACAAAAGACGATTAAAAGAGATCAGCATTGCTTTGGAGACAGACTCGGGTCAATCCAAACCCATAGGTCTGTCCTTTGCTGGCACTCAATCAAAAGCTCAATGTATTGTCAATGAAGTGCTTAAACTTCTGGCGCCGATAAACGCCAGTGAATTGATTCTGGATAAAGATGGGGCAGATTTGACCGAATTTCTAGACAGTGGTGTCCCGGGAGGGGGTCTTCTCAATCAAATTGAACATTACTTTGATTTTCATCACTCAAACGGCGATACAATGAATGTGATCAACACAATAGACCTGGACTTATGCACAGCCTTTTGGACATCCGTTTCATATGTGTTCGCATCCATTGATTACATGATTCCCCGATAGATATGAACCCTTTGTTTTGCTTACCATTCAATTGATAAACAATTTTGTGAAGAATTTTGTGTATATTTTGTGAATAAAATTAAAATTTATTTAAATTGCAATAATTAAAGAATAAATTCTCATATGTTCAGGATTAGTTGAAAATAAAATGACTCTGTTACAATTACACATTCAAACTATTAAACAATACATTAAAGACTGTAAAGAAATAATAAATAAGTTTTGAATGACTTATAAAATAAAGTTTTACTAAAACTAATAGATCTGTCGGTGAAGTGAAACATTGAAATCTCATTTCTCATTA
>JAQGAT010000892.1:0-21021 GCA_034687845.1 Pantelozetes paolii
CTCTCTCTCTCGCGCTCTCTCTCTCTCTCTCTCTCTCTCTCTCTCTTTCACTCACTCACTCCTGTCTCACATCTAGTCTTGACTTCAAATCTTATACAATATTGATTGAAATCATTGGTAAAACACTGAATTGTAAAAAATTGTTTGAACTTTGAATTAAACATTTGACAGATATTTGAATTACAAAAAAATGTAATTTTTATTTGACTTCAATCTTATATAAAGTTATTTCATGTGGTTTTGATTTACTTTTATTGAGTGCACGCACACAATGAACAACATTTCTTATTTGGGTTTTTGGTTAAAGAAATATTTGTTTTTTGATTTTAAAATACAATACATTAGACTCAAACTCAAGCTTTTGAAATGTTATCAAATTTTCACTACATATAAGTATATTCACATCAAATAATCGTGTTTTGAATTTTTCGCTATTTTTTTTGAATTGTTTTACGTTTTTCACTGTTATATAGATTTACCTCTAAATCGGTTTATGAATGATTGAACAGTAAATCAAAAAATTTGATTATTTTATAAGTTTAATAATGTTTTCAAACCAATGATGTGTTTATTGAAGTAAATCTCAAATATCAAATAAATTTAATGTTTTTTTAGTTATTTATTTATAAATAATATTTAAATTTTACTTAATTTTAATAAAGTTTGTAAAGTTTTATAACATTTATTTATTGATTGATTGATTTGATTGAAAAACATTTAATATATTTATTGAATTGAAAGTAAAATGAGAGACAAAACCAATTATTCATTGAATGATATCACTTATAAAGAGACAAAAGAATTGTTAAATAATTATTAATTAATCAGAAAATTTCAGTTTTTGTGTCATTTAAGACATACATCAAGTGCTATGTATGAGTACAGAGCAGGCGTTGTATGGCATCGGGGTTTGAATCAAATACAATATATACTTCGCTGAGAAGAACATCATTACATCCGAAACATTCTCTCTCTCTCTCTCTCTCTCTCTCTCTCTCTCTCTCTCTCTCTCTCTCTCTCTCTCTCTTTCTCTCTCTCTCTCTCTCTCTTCTTTCCTCTCTTTCTCTCTATCCCTCCCTCTCCGTTCCTCTCTCTTTCACTTCTAAATCCTCGTTCATCTCATTCTCTCTCCTCCTCCTCTTCAATACCAGTACTGCCACTGCTCTCAAACAGTGCAAACTCTGGTGCGAACTCCTGTGCGCTCTTTTTGCTCTCTTTTTACATCAGTTTAAGTCTTACGAGAGAAAAGTCCAACGATTTTATGCATTAAAGTCAATGAAAATATCTATTGGTTTGAGAAAATGTATTTCAATATAGTTTTCATGAGTTTATTGTTGACCACAACCTGTAAATGTGTCCAAACATCACACCTGACATCAGAGGATAAGACTTTACATAAAAACATAATTTACGGTAAATTTATTATTGATTTCAATCTTTGATTAAAAACTTTTGACAATTATTGGCAACTTTTTTGGCGCGCATTTGCTTTTGTATAAAAACCGGCGTTACTTGAGTTGAAGTGTTTTTTAATTACAGTTATTAGAGATTAATAATTGTTATATAAATGCCAACAAAAACTTTGAATAATAGAGATTTTGTGATCAAAGCTAATGTAGGGAACGGTAGAGTAAATGACGAAAGAGAGCACTGAGTAGAGGAATGGAAAGGAAGGAAGTCTAAAGAATTTGTGCAAAAGAGTGCATAAGAGAAGGATTTTTGCTGTATTTGCTGTAAAAAGCTTTTCAAAAATTCTCAGATATCGACCCTAAAAGCGAGATATGGTCTGAAGGGGGGAAAGAATATAATGGTATGACTTATTCGACAATATATTAGTTGTCCTTTGATTCTGATTCTTATGATTTGTCTTTAGATGAGAGCAGATCTCAATTCATTTATAGACTTGAGTCGAGTCTTACTTCTCCTTAATATTTGTCGTTAATGTTCTGTACGTTAAGTGAATCCTAACTCCAGTCCAGTCAGAGTCAGGGAATGAAAAGATAGAGAAAAGAGAGAGAAAACTAATAACACATAAAAATGATTGAAATAAACGTTTAATTGTAAAGAAAGTGATTAATTGTTTGACAATACAATTGAAAGCATTTTCAGTCGTCTTAACGTTTATTATTGATTAGTAATGAATGAAAACTATTTATTAGACCTAATATTATGTGAATATAAATATAACTGAATAATAGTTTATGTCATCAATTGGTTGTGTCTTTTATGTCTACCTTTCCATTAATTGAATGCATTGGCGCCTAATTTTAGGCATCAATGCCTAATTACCCCTTACTCTCGACAACACATACCATACAAAAGACTTCTTATCTACAACTCTGTTATAGCATACCATACCCTTCCCTACCATACCTTATAAAAGCCTCTATTTTACGCTCTATTTATAATATATGGCAAAAGTTATACAAAATTCCGAAACATTTTTTGACACTTTTTTGAGTGAAATGAATGGTTTGACTAAAGAATAGATGATTTCATAAAGAAATTAAGATTTTATCACAGATTTGATTGAAGTTTATATGAGTTTAGTTTGAGTTTAATATTTTTATTTTCATTTTCATTATCTTATGTGACACTCGAGTGGAGTCTTGTTTTTGAAGTTCAAACATATATTTATCACAAAATTCTTTAGTTTTGTTGTGAATATAAAAACTAATATAAAATTACAAAACAATTAAAATCATAATTTTATTTACTCTTTCACTCTTTTCATCACTAAATCCTCTTTTCATTTTCTAATTTCAATTAAAATTCAATTATTATTCACTGATTTTTCA
The DNA here is from genome assembly GCA_034687845.1 of Pantelozetes paolii. Taxonomy (NCBI): domain Eukaryota; kingdom Metazoa; phylum Arthropoda; class Arachnida; order Sarcoptiformes; family Oribellidae; genus Pantelozetes; species Pantelozetes paolii. Next base: position 2,799 of record JAQGAT010000892.1, read on the forward strand.
TTAATTTCAATGCTTTGTATGAATTCAGTCGTCTTTCCGTTGAAATTATTATTTAAGCCTTACTTCAGACCGGAATATATGAAACCATTGATGAATACTATGTGAAGAGAAATAGTCTTATTATTCCTGACTATTATTCACAATCTTTTAATTCTCATTCACAACATATTTGTGAATTAGATGTGAAATGTGAATCATATGAATCCCACTTTTGATACTGAATAGTAAGCACTGGTATGTCATTCGTAATCTATGAAGAATAGAGAGTACTGTAACGCTCTATAGATTTATGAGTTATTCATATATTTTCACAATTTATTAATCGATTTGAGATTTCATTCATTTTTATGCAACAAAAGAGTGAAATAATTGAAACGATATTTCAAACAAAAATCTCTTTTAAATCAATGAATGAGTGAAAGAATTTTGAATATGTGTTGAAACACATTAATACAAACATGTCTTACACTCTTTCAATCTTTCTTTAATTGCTTTATAAATAAAGTTTCAAATTATTTAGACTTTAATTAAAGACAATTCATTAAAACAATAGTTGCTTTCAAATCAAAAGTTGTTTAAATTTGAAGTTGTTTTTAACTTTTATTGATTTTTATCACTGTTTGTGTGTTTATATACCAAACGTTTAATACATTTATAATAATTTTAAAACAAAATAATTTAAAGACATTTTATTTGACAATAACTGAGTTTAAAGACAATTAGTTTTGAGTTTTCACTCCAACACTAAGTTCAGTTCACTTTGGTTTGATGTTTGTCCAAAATGGACAAAAACTTATATCAGTGCCGTTTTATGCCATTTTATGGCACACGTCCTCTAATATTTCAAAGCTTATAGGTTTCAATGCAATACTCAATTGGCATCACTTTGCCTCTTGAGATGCCATAAGAATGAATTGTTGGTTACGACCCCAAACTCAGACCACTCTTGTGTGCCATATATCCAGTTCAGTCCAATGGCCTGATATTCAGAATGTCTGCTAAAAATGATTCCTTTGATTCAATTGAAAAAAGATTGTGTTTTTAGTGGCAAATGTAAGGAACGGTAGGGAATGGTAGAAGAATTCACTCGTATTTTCTTAAATTAATATTTTTATTAATGTTTATAAACAAGAAAAAGATATTTCAGCCAAAAATAAATGAAAAAATCTTTTTTATTGAAATGTTAGTCATTTATGCCATTTATAGCAAATATTTTGCAATTATTTCTCTTTTATTACTTATATTTTCAATACAATCGCAAAATAATATTCATTTTACGATCGACTGAATGAATATTTTAAGTACATTTGAATGCATTTTACAAACACTAAAATATGTTTAATTATATCTCAACTGAAATCATAAAACCTTTTCTTCAATCACATCAATAATAATGAAATTTTCACTTTTTATTAACTGTTTTACTGTTTTATATGTAAATTAATGAATCAATTATTTCTCAAATGTCTTATTCATTGAATCACTTCTTCTATAAATTTGTGTTTCAATTCCTTTGTGATAGAAAATAATTGAATGAATCCTCTATTGAAAGGACAGTTATTTTAGTCCAAACACAATCAAATCAATACTCATTCAAATTTATTGATAAATATTTTATAAATGCAAACATTCTTTATAGTAACTAGCAACTCTTACTAATAATTTATTCAAGTCAATAAACAAGCAAGATGTATTCATACATGATTAAAAATCCTGCACATCTCAAGAGAAAAATATATTGAATAATCAATTTAAACAAAACTATTTGTCGGAGTTATTGAAAAATATTTTGATCCATAACTTGTACAACAATTTGAAATATTTTGTCCAATATTTCCGGAATTTATATTTATTTTTATATTTTTGTCTTTAAAAATCAATACAATTGTAATCCCAATCCCAATCCCAATCCGAATGACTTTTTTGCAATATATTTGACTTTAATTTCTTTTTATACTTATTTTTATTCCCAAAACTTCTTTGAATTGAATTTATCTCAAAGTTTTCTCTTATTGTAAGTAAGAAAACATGAAATCACGTCAATATCAGACAAACCTCTGAGTTATATGTCTGTGTCGTTGAAATCATTGAGAATTTATGCTTATTTTATGTCATTTTTTGCACAGATATCCAATTGTTATTTGCTTTTTGCTTCACTTATTGTTGGGAATGGTTTTGAAAAATAGAGTTAAAGTCTATTCTAGACATAAAAGTGATGCAAATATTTTTGAATATCTATTTGTTATAACATTTTCACAAATATTAATGTTTTCTAATGTTTTCTTTACTCTAATTTCAAATTTGAAAATATTTTTAACCAATGACTCACTTATTCAGCAAATTATTTGAATAATGATATCTTCAATGTTATCATTAAATAAATGGTTTATCAATAAGTAAACTGATCCTCTAATGTGTTTATCACTGATGACATACTTGTGCCGACTATATCTAAATAAATGATTTAAATTAAAACAATTTCCTATTTATTTGTGGAAAAAACTAATTTTTATTATTCAGTGCTTAGAAATACATTTGAAATTACATTTGACAACAAATTAGCCTTCATTTCAATCGTAATAATAATAATAATACTTAAAATTATCTCAATTTACTATATATTCAATTCAATTAAACATTTATCCCCTGTTTTGTCTGCTTTGGGATTATATCTGAAATTAAAATTTTAATCAAATCCTCAACTCTTATAACGTATGAAAAATATTTAATGAATTGAATCCAAACATTCATTGAGAGATCAGTTTGTAATTGAATTTGAAAATAACAGAGAGTGTTGTGTGAAAAACCCTGTGCCGTATAAATAACAGTCAGTCCTCTTATTCAGTTTCTAAGCACAACCAGTCTTTTAGTCGGCCCTATCATGAGATGCCATAAGAATAAATTGTTGGCATCGATGTTAAGGAAAGGGCCAGTCGTGTAGCACTGGTAGTACTGGCAATGACTGCCATATATCGCGTTCACTTGACTTGTCTGATGGCTCGACGCCAACGATAAATGATTTTCATAGAAAGGGGGAGTTATTTAATGCAGGGTCTGATAGGGTCTGTAAGGGTCGCATGGATTTCAATCTATTTCGCATTAAATCTTTGAAAAAATTTTTGTTCACTTTTTACTCAATTTATTTTGTTTTTCACTTAATATTATGTTTTTTCATAAAAATGAAAAAAAATTACATAAGTTTTGGTATAATTTGTTTGTCGTTTAGGAAAAAGAAATTTCATTTTATTTTACGTGAATTCAAATGAAAATTCATTTTTTGATATAAATTGCATGACTTTTGGGACAAAAATATTTATCAAATGATCTAATACTTCGATAAAACGGCAAAACTTTTGACATTAAGTGAGCGATGGGTTACTTATTTGTAAGTTTAGAGGCTTTTGGATATACCGTTATATACTGTGCCCTAACCTTAACATAAAATATATTTGATTTGATGTACACATTATGTTTCAGACAATTCTTTATACCATTCCTTAAAGAATGCACTTTTACTTTGACTTCACTCATGACATATGATTGCATCCTTTGCCTCCTTTGCCTTCACGGCCTATCATTTATTAAATGAACGTGAGTTTAGATCAAATGCTTTGCAAAATAACTGAATATTTTTCCTATGATTAAATTTGAAGTAAAATATAATGTAATTTTGGGAAAATATAAATGCATTTAAAGTTAAAATTCACAGTAAAAACCAAATTTTAATTTTCTCTCAAATTTCTGAATATCTTATATATTATCTGAAATATCATTTCAATGATTGAAAAACTTTTTTCAATAAAGAAATTAAGATTTCTTTTCATATCTTGTGAAACACTTTTCACATATAAACACAATCTTCTTATAAGTGAAGATGAAAATCAATTTCTGTTATTAAAGAAGAGCACAGATAGCCAGAGGTCAGCGAACTGTAAAGTCTCTATTGAGTGCTTCGATGACTCTCATGAAGAAGTGGTCACTCCATACACAAAGAGTTTAATTAAACAAATGTTTTCTTAAGAAATATTAAATTGAGTTTACGTTTCAAAGCAAATAAAACTTTTATTTATTTCTTATATTCAAATGAAATTTAATATAAATTTAGACTTTGTTTTGAATAAAAATTTGTATAAATTACTAATTATATACTTTTCACTGTATTTCTCGAAATTTCAATCAAAAAGTATTTTAAAAATTATGAAAAACAACATTCAATGCGATTGTGATATAAATTTTCTATTGTATAGCAGAAACGAGATTTGAATTTTAAAGAGAAATATCTTTTGTTATGACAATTATTGATGAAATTTTTATAAAATACTATATTTTTATGAATTATATCACAAAAGGTTTTGTTATATAAAATCATTTTTAAGCTATTCTTTGCAATGCATTCATAAGTTGTGATGTATTTATAGTGAGATAATAGAGTCGATTGAATCAGAGTTTGGGCTCAAGTCGTGTGTTTACTCAATACCTAATCGACAACAATATTGACAACAATTCACTTCATTTGATATTTAAGGCATCATTCATAAACTAAATAGATAAATGTTGCTAAAAATAGCCTGTCTTAATCTCTCTAATAATTTAAAAACTTAATGATTCCCATTTGTATGGAATAAAATCCATAATTAACAATGTTAACTTAAGCTGACAATATTTAACCCCCTGTAGGTTCATAATTACAATCATTCTAATCATGGTTATTCCAGAATTAACTTCTTATTTAAACAAATATTTCAAAAACAAATTCTATCAAAAAAGATTGAAATTTTTATTCACATAATGTGTTTTATCTCGAGTAAAGTCACGAAATTATTATTTGCAAAATCCTGTCATTATTTTTGTGAATTAAAGTGAAATATTTGAGTCAATTATATGCAATAAATTCAAAATAAAAGTCAAATCTAATACAAAGTATAGCAATCAATAGCTAAGTCTCTCTCAGACAGCAATAAAGCTTACGATTTGTAATGTATTTAAAGCTCTGAAAAATATAGGAATTGACAAAAAACAGCAAAATATGATAATATAAAAGAAAGTCTCTGAAAGTCTTATGCGATTCATATATCAGAGTGTAATAAAAGATGTCTATCGGAGACACAAAACGAAGTCTTATTTAATACAAGTCTCAAAACTGGATGAGAGACTCACTATAAGTAAAGATATTTTTCTTACAGTGAGTCGCGGATAGACTGAAAAGCATTCCTTCAGTCAAATAGTGTTTCTCTCAATGCACTCATCGATTGCTCTCAACTCTGGACTTGAAATTAAAAAGTTTAATAAAATTTGATTACATTTTGCGCACATTTCTCACAATATTTAATATCAGTTGAAAAGTTGTTTATAAGAGTATATTATCCAAAGATTTATACTAATATTGATAATTGTTTTCAATATTTGCAGCAATGGTTCAAATTATCCGTTGGTTTTCAGTGCAATAAATGGCTCGTAAAGCGACTTATTGTCGGAATTAATGCCGTCTTATTTGGAGTGCAGAAGAAGTATAGGATTGACTCAACGTTTATATATATTTGTGTTATATTATTATCTGGAATAACACATTCACACATAGGATACCAGTGCACAATGAAAGTGAAGGCGAGTCAATGTAAGTACAGTTAGCATTGGTAGCTCTGACCAACTGTTTCGCTCTTTATCACTGCCTCAACTACTGGCACTGAATTATAATTGAGTGCCACTAAATGTACACTAAATGTACAGCAGAGCAACACTTTTGCAAAGCATAGTAACAATTCTTAGTTATTAAGAGTTAACTGAAGTCTATCTTTCGATCCATTCCTGCTTTGCATATACTTTGCACACACTTTGCACAACATTTTCATACATTCACTCAAATATCATATGTTCTTCGCTTTCATATTAAATTATAAATACTATCCTATCCTTAGCCGACGATAGCACTGATAGATAAGCGGAGAAATGTAAGCAAAACGGAGTAAAAGTAGAAAAGATGATCAAAACATAAAACATTTTCTATTAGTGTTCACTCAGTTCTCATAAGTATTACTATTTTTGTGTTTAGTTTTTATTTAAGATATAAATGATATAAACCTAACGATCGATGATTAGAGAAGAGTCTGTAATATAAAACTCAGCTCTCTATCGATTGCCGGCTCAGAGATGTCTGAGAGATAGTAAATACTTGTAATTACACTTTTATGAGACCCAATGCCTCTCTATCTCTACAGCACTGAACGTATATTTAGTTAACTTATTGTTAATCAGACCTCTATTTCTCTATTTTCTATACAATTGATTAATTATCGCTCTTTTGGTTTACAATCACATCATTTGATCAAAAATGTATACAAATCTTGAAATCATAAAAAGTGTTTAACAATTAATTATATATAAAATGAATTGATATATATTTTGTTTTCCCCCTTTCCTGTGCCACCCCTTCAGGCAATAGTATTGTTACAGCATTTTTATTAATACAAGTATTGGTTGAGGAGATCATTGCCAACAGCGTCAGTGATAGTATAAATAATTCTGGAGTCGTACCACTTTCTACCCCACTATCTACCCGAGCAAATGAGACTGAAATGATTGTGGAGAAAAGTGAACCCAATTTAAATGTCACAGTAATGGCACAACTGGCCTATTCTGACGAAGAGCCTCCAGGAAATGAGAGGAACAGTCATATAAATAATACATTTAGTGCACAAACTATTGCTACCATTCCTACATTGAATTCAACAACGTTTTCGTCTGCGAAGACCTCTTCTATTGGATTGTCTTCAACTGAAAGAGTATTTTCTTCTGATTCCCAATTGTTTGAGACATCTTTGGGTCTGAATGTAAATCATGTAAACGATGTAAGCGTTGGTAAAGTCGACCCTAAATACAATCAAACGCCTAATGAAACGATCGATAGTTCCGGCTTTGGGTCTACTTTTGAACATAACTTAAACTCCAGTTCCAACTCTGACTTTATTTCTGGTCCAACTGCTGCTGACAATAGGCTTAAACTTTTTAAACCTAATGAAGCGTTGGTAGGCATTAGTGGCCCAACACCTCGGCTTCAAATCATTGCCAATATTGAGAATTGTAGTAAAAGTCGGTCTAAATTGGGTTCTAATGTCGGTTCGGATGAAAAAAGCAATGAATTGAATAAATCCATTAATACCTATGGATTAGAGACTGAAAATATTGCCTCCACAGCACCGACAGAAACTACAGAACCAACAGCCACTCTAAACACTTCAATGCCATCAAAGGATTCAATAGGTTTGACACAAAATACAGATAATGTGAACCGAATTAAATACAGTGAGAAAAGTGTTGAAAAGCAAAACACAAACAATACGTTAAGAATGAGTGAGCCCTCAAACACAACATACCATTCCTCCAATATATTGACAACAGACCAGTCACTGATAGTGACAAACACTGAGTCCAGCGGCGATTCATCGACAAGTAGTGCACCGATCGATACGAAATTCACTACTATTTCCAGTTTGCAAACCCATCACAAATCCGCTGATTCAACACAAGTCGCTATTCCTGCCGGCACTGGCTCTCCAGCACCAGAGTCCACATCACATAAAACACCCGCACTAGTCATCGATCAGTTGTGGATCGGGGATAATGTGACCGATTCTATGGTCGACGACACTAATAGCTCGGCTCAAGTAATACATAACATAATTGTGTCATAGGATGTGATAATTAATTAGTTTTTCTTAAAACAACAAAATATTTCTCTATTTCTCGACATTTACTTTATTTTTGCTTTTAGTCCCCAAACACTCATACAATGAAACCAATGGTTAGGACGACATCCAAAGCACAATCAAATAGTAGTGAACTATATATTGATATTCAATACGACGACAATGAGTCCAATCAAGTCCACCGGCGCTGTCATTACCAGTCACTCAATGATGTGAACTGGACATCAAGTGAAACTGGAAATCTGGCCGCACAGACCTGTCCACCCCCTTATAGCGGTACAGTGTATCGACCTTGCTACTCATCTGGACAATGGGGTGAACCTGATTACAGTGAGTGCCGACTCGAACACCTGAGAGAAATACAAAGTCTGGTAATGTTTTGCTTTATTATTGATTCACACATTTGTTTCATTCAGTCACTGATAAAAGACTTTCAATTTATTCAATGATTTCATTCATTAGTTGTTTCTCTATTTGATTGTGAATGAAATGAACGAATAAATTGTGTGCTTCTCATAATGAATAGACTTTTTATGGCACAGTTAGGTCTCCTTTAAGACTCCTTTCCTCTCTATTGAATGAAAAAATTTAAAATATTTGTAATCATTTGCATTGTATTTGTGATTAACACTGAAAACCAAAGCATTATTGTCTGAATTAGTCCTAATTAATGGCAATTAAGGCTAAAATCAAACTAAAAAAAGATTGAATTTCACTAAAAAAACTATTAAACTATAAATGATTTGAAATAACGGAAAGAAAGGAAAGGAAGGAAAGGATATATCGTTTCAATTAGATTATACAACAATTACACGAGAATTGAATCAATTTTGAGTTCAATACAAATATTTGCTAGAGCATTGATTAGTTTTTCAATGACTCTCAGAACAGTTGTAAAAGCATTTCGATCCGTCTGTTCCGCACATGTATGCAATGTATGTCCTAATAGTGATCAATACTGTTATATAAGACATACTCTAAGTTATAACACAATAGTTTAGTCTATATTCAGTGAGAAAACAAATTTCTTGACACAAAAGTTAATGAAAAATTAGTTTAGAAAAAGTGAATCACTTTTTATAGTTTGTCACTAATTAGAGGATCGGTAGACCAGTTGTGTAATGCACAACATGTGCGGGCGTTTTGTTGCTTCAGTGCTATAATGTCTTAATTGCCTCATTTATGCAGATCTTATATCACGTTCATAAGCACTTAGTGGACGGTTTGTACCCATTGGCCGAGGATTTGAGTCGATTAGTGACTTCGGAAAGGTTTCCTCTTCGGAGTCCTTTGGATAGATTGGATGCAATCGATTCACTCAATGCTATACTTAGGGCTAAGATTAAGATCCGAATGGAAGACGAAGAGAAAAATCTTGATTTAATTCAAGTCAGTCTCCTATTACTTATCTACCAGTATAAACACCAAAGAAAGCTACCCTCCCTCACATCCCTCTCAACCCAACCTTCATTAATATTGATGTTATTCTATTCCGACTCTATTTGTACTTTATTTTCAGTCTTTGACGACAATTTGCGATCAAGTCTTGACACAAACCAAAGTTGTCTTCACTATTGAAACCGAAAAGAATGTAATGTTTTTTCAATCCCTTCTTATAATGAAAAGTCAAATCCCATTCCTCCCTCTCTAACCAACAAAAGGGCATTATTTTTAATATAAACTAATTTTAAGTTAATATTAGTTAACACTTTAATGACGACAACAATCCATGAAACTTAAGATAAATACTAAAAGTTTTTATCATTAAAAATAAATGCCATTCCTTTTAGCAGTGAATTAAGGAAAAGGCTATAACAACAATAGATAGATAGGGGAAAGGGAGACAAAAAACCCAAAACTAAGGCTAAAAAATGATGAAAAAGAGATTTATTATGAAATGAGATTTGACGTACAATTTCGTGCAATTTTAGTGAAGGTTTATCTCAGAGTTTAATAACTTATTTTCGTTTTTATATATTTTTGGTTCAATTTCTTCGTTGAAAAAACTATTACAACAAAAACTACTTCACTTCAGGCACTGATAACACAGAAAACAGCCGAAGCTTTGTTTGGGTTTCGGTTATTGTCCGAAAATATATTGCGGGCTTTGATTGTCGTTTGTGACGACGGGTCCATCAGACGAATCAAGCCTATCGTTCCCCAATCACATAACATCAGTCAGTATTTCTTTACACTTTTCACTTTATGCCCTGACATCCCATTCCTTTAAATTACTTGCTTTAGACAAACAAATGTCTAAATAAATGATATCCAATGCTTAGCTTTGTTTGGATTAACTTTAATAAAATATTATTGTATTTCGTCTTAATTTCTTTCTTTTTTGTTATTTTCTCACTACTTGTGCACCACATCTGATGCCTGTGCCGTATATTAATAACACAAGTCATGACATTGACTCATAGGACACCGTTTGGATCACTGCTCCCACTCGTGACGCCATCCAATTATACCACTCTTATCAACAACACTATAATACCCAAAGTTATCATTCATCTCGAAGGTATCCATTTCTCCATCCATTCCTCTATCCCTTTCCCATATATAGTATATTTTTATTAATATATTGTTTTTCGCTTCGTTTCACTAAAATAATAATAAAAATCTCTTTAAATCTCTTTATTATTAGATTTTAATTGAGTTTTTATTTTTTAAAATTTCAACAAAAAGTAGTTTTATCTCAAAAAAAAAATAATTTACAACACTTTCAGTGAAATTGAATCAAAATTTTGTGAAAACTAAATGTATTTTAATCTTTTATTTGGGATTAGATTTCAATAAACTAGGAGTCGGTATATCATCGGTTTGGGTGCGAGAGATCGGCTCTATTCTAGACAATAGCGCTTATGAGGTGTTGAGTGATATAGTATTGGTATCAGTGGTTCCCGCAGTCAGTATTGAAGTGGACTTTGAAGAGACGCCTAAAGTAGAGGTTGAGCTACAGTTCAGGCGAACGGTTAGGGAAAGCGATGACATTAGTTGTGGAAGAATAAGATCTTCTCGAGAGTAAGTATTTGAGTAAAAGTTTATGTTCAGAGTTGACAGCCATTTGTCACTGTTGTTGTTGGTGTCCATCTGTGTTAACTGTTTATCTTGTTTTCATTCTCGATATCTTATTTCAAGCCATTATAGCTAACAGTGCTATCATAGCTAACATTCTAACAACGCTTTACTATTCTCTCAATTAGTCTGTGGTTGAGAAGAGGTTGTGAGACATTAGGACGTAATCTATCATCGATTCACTGCCTCTGCAATGAATTGGGAATAATTGCAGCTCTCATTCACAAGACCTCGTCTACCGATTCCTCGGATAACAACATCGGACACAACCACTCACTACTTGTGCACACTTTTGTTTTGTACATAAGTTTCACAACAAGTTTATTACTTTTAGTGATTTCACTGTTCAGTCAAATCAAACAAAGAAGTCGTGAGTCATGTGAGGCCTCATTCATCCTAATAAGTCTGGTCTCCTCTATGATTGCAATTCAATTAACATACCTGTCCGGTGCACCCTTTGGCCCATTAAGTTGGTTGTCATCTCAACAGATATGTCGTTTCGTACCCCTTGTGCTCCATTTTCTTCACTTAGTCACTGCTTTTTGGATGCTCTGTCACACAGTCTTTCTATACCAACGCCTTTGGAGACCATTGTCTCGCTGTTCATCTTCATCGCTACCATTCTCTGACTCTCATCCATCGCACTCGTCCTCGTGTTGGCTAAACAACTGGTCATTCAGACCCATAAGCACTCTATTCAGTCGTCAATGGGATTGTAAACAGTTCTTCATTTTCGCGACTGTATTGCCGGCCCTTTCAGTCATTATATCCTATTATCTGAATCCAGAAGGATATGAAACAAAGCGATAGTAAGTCTGAAACTAATTATTAAATTAAAACATTTCTAAAACTTTTTTGCGATTAAAAGCAAAACTTAATCAAAAATTTTGTTATCTTTTGCTTTTGAGAAAACAATTCAATTAAAGTCTAATTTAAATATGATTTTAAGTCTAAAAATGCTATTTCTGTCCAAAATTTTATAATATTTTACAGACATATGATATGATGTGTTGAATAATCAGATTATTTTCAACGCTATGGTTTGCACTTAAATATAAAAGTCTGGATTAAAAGTGTACATTAGTTTGCATTCACGTTAACGTTAACTGAATTTATATAAAACAGTGTAAAAAGTAAATGAGTTTTCGTTTATTTACTTTAATTTGCATTAAAGTTATCTTTTATGAAAATGTGTTAAACTATTAATGGCTTTGCAAATGTCAGACATAAGGCCTTAGACTCTATGCAACTAATGTACTGCCAGTGCGGGAGAACTCACTTTTGACAGCCTTTCCTATGATTTTACTGTAAATAACTATTTATTACTAAAATATAATACTATTTATTAGATTTGACGACAAATGAACTCAAAATTTAAAATATTCTTAAACTTATAAAACATTTAATTTCAGCACAACTTTATTATCCAATAAAACAAATACATTAAAAATTTCGACAAAGATTTTCAAAACTTTTATCTCAATTAAACTAATGGTTAAAAAATAGAGGAGAAAATCAGATCGTGTTTCACTATCCTATCCAACCCTCTCTGAATGCAACATTAAAATTATCCAGCTTTAATTATATCTGCAATTAGATCAAAAAAAATTACACGTATTGTACATTAAATTGAAAAGTTATTTAAATTAAAAATGACAATATATTAATTAAGGTTTAGTAATAAAAGGTACATGCTTGTTTCTTTAAATTCTCATTCAGATCTGATCCAAATACCTGTATTGTTAGCTCAGATCAGCTCAGATTCAGATCTACTTTATGCTCGACATATAAGTCAAATTGAAAAATTAAAAACAGATTTTGGATTTTGGATAAAATATTTTTGTCTTCTTATAAATGGGTTTTCAAAAAGAGATTATTATTTCTGATTTCATATAAAACTTGGTTTTGTTGTACTCTTTATGTACTTTTATATACATTTCACTCAATATTTTTCAAAATCATGTTTTCACTCAGTAATCAGATTTAAAGGCTTTACATTCATTACATTTACCCTTTTATTCACCAATAGTTTCATTCATTAATAATAATTAGTTTTAAAATATATCACTCAAAATCTCCTTTAATATGACTTTTGTCTTATTTTCCAATTAATTTCAATTTTAAATCAATTCAAAAACGAGTGAATAAATACAAAACTCTTAAACTTCTCAATGATTTGATTGGAAAAAAATTCAATGAATGTTTGAAGTGATTCACAAAATGTTTTTAAAATTATCTGTTAATTTATTGTGATTTATGTGTTTTAACTAAATTTTTAATTAAACTACATTTAAATACAGCAAAACTTAATCAATCATTTCTCAAACATATATAGAAAACATCAAAAATAAATTTTCTGCTGTTTTCACATCAAAATAATTAGTTATTTTGAAAAAACGATTTCAACTCTAATATCGATCCGATTGTCAAATATAATAGCTTTTGCTTTTATTTTTATTTTTAAAACAAAAAAAAAAACATTTATTTATTTAAATTTATTTATTTTTTCGCAAACCTGGTGTTGAATACTGTTTTGACTTCACATGAATTCACAAATTTCTTTATTCATCAATTAATTTACACAAAAACTAAATACCCTTTGAGTTGATTGAAAATTCTTCAGTTATTTAATGCTCAAAACAATTATGACTTTCAATGACTCTTAAGTACAGAATATAAATCTCTAATTATTTTGTTAATTGAATTCAATATAGTTTTTCACTAAATATAATGTGAACTTATATATCATTTCTTTTAATAAAAGCGTTTATAAGATTACGAAAGCAATTGTAAAAGTCTCGCTAAAAAAGTGTTTATTAATCAATGTTTGAGTAATGAATTTTCAATACATTTTATTTTAATAAAAAATTATTTAAATTCATATTTCATTTGTAAATACTGTATAAAATAAATTCAATTTATAACAAATATTCATTTGTGAAGCGATTCCTTGCGAACAATACAATGCATTCATTTTTTGATTTAAAATATATTTATTTTAAAATATATATTATATTTATATATATTTTGTGATCAATTGTGAAGATTTAGTTTTTGGATATGTCTATCACAACAACAAAAATAACAGTGAAATGAAATAAAAGCAAATTTTTATAAAAATATAAACGAAAATAATTCAAAATATGGCGAAAATCGATGAAATACTCGACAGATCTTAGACTTAAAATCAAGATTTGGTCCAAAAATAAATATATTATTTGTATTTTTGAGTAAAAATATTTCAAATTTATTTTTGACTTTCAATAATATGCAGACATTTATAACCAGAAGACGTTTACTTCGATTTTATTGAATTTTTTTCAAACAATTTTCATATTTTATTAAATAATAGTATATTTATTGAAGTTTTAGGCAAAAAAATATTTTGCATTTTTTTATTGAAAAATATTTCTAAATATGTGAACAAAATTGATATTAAACTGAAAGTGAAATTTGAATTCATGACTAAATTATTGTCTAATTATTTAATACTTGAGAAGTAAATCAAAGGAATATATTTGAGAATGAATTTCATTAAAGTTTGAATATATAAAAAAATATTTTATTATAACTTAAGATATGATAAAAGTTTCCGTATTTTTGAATAATAATAATTTCAATCCATTTTTGTTATGCAATGAAAACATTAATTCATAGCTAAATGTGAATTAATTTCCATAAATGAATAAAAACTGGTCTTAAATAAAGAAAATACTAATTTTTTTGTCCATTATTTTGATCTAAATTTGCATAAAATAGTGAATAGTTTTGTTAAGAAGTGTTATTATAAAACTGTATTGAGTGCTAAATGAAGTGTTTGTCTGTCAATTAGTTGCTGGATGTCTATCGAGGGTGGAATGCAGTATTCGTTCATAGTGCCTGTCTCAATTCTTATAATGGTATGTCTTATATTACAATTGATATTGACATCAATTTTCGGCCAAACATTAAGTAATTTTATTTTACAGACGAATACAGTCATAATGTTATTGGTTTTGAAGAGATTTTTTGAGACCAAACCTCTCACACATAAGATAGAGATCGACAAAACACAGCCCGCCCTCAGAGCCGGCGTTACTTTATTGCCATTCTTTGCTGTTAATTGGTTTCTAAGTGTCCTCGCACTTGAAGACACCATCACCACAGCCTTCCAGTGCATATTCTCCGCATCCAATCTCGTCCTCTCGTATTTGGTATTTCTGTTTCACTGTTATCAAAGATATGACGTAAGTCTAAGTCATTATATATTTTCAATATTTTTCATCAAAACATTTCAAAACATTTCAAAACATTTCAAAACATTTTCACAACAATTGAAAACAAATTCATTAAAATCAACATAAATTGAAATAAATTGCAAAAAATAGAGAAAACATTGTTTTAAGGCTTAAATCACTTGTCATTACAGTTACACGACTGCATAAAAGTGAGAATATTTGGTGCGAATAAAAAACACCAAAACTCTAGTCTAAGACTTAAGAAAAACACTTATCCGGGACGGGGTCTAAGAGTGGACATCCCTCGCCTCTGTATCGGTGATGACATAGATTCAGTGTCGGTGCCGATGGCACTAAACAGCGGGTCTTCGATAGACTGTCAGCCATTGCTTATGCCTTATAGCGGGTCTTCGCTATCGTCTCCTCAGCCAAACCCTAACCATTCGATGCCAAATGAGTTGCGTTAAAGTTGTGTTAATTATAATTATATTGATATTTGATTTAATGTGTAATAAAATTTCATTAATATTTGTATTAATGACGAAAACGATGAGAAATGATATGAAATTTAATTATAATTTTAATTATTATTATTTGTATTGAAATCTCTGACTCATCTCGTTATCAAAACCAAACACTAAACGGGGAATAATTTATTGAAGAGTTTTTGTGTGCATTATATCTATATTTACATCAATTTTATGACATTTTATTTAATTAAAACTCATGTTATAAGTCATTACTTTTGACTAAATAATTAACAAAATCATAGACTTCTCTGAAATTTATTTTCAAATTATATAAATGTATATAAAATATAAATTTTGTGTCGTTTTAAACAAAGTTTTTATATTTGTTTTCTCCTCTAATATAATACAAATTCAGCCAAAGATTGGTTGAAAACAAATGGTTTTAAACAAAATTATTAAACAATTAGTGCTCTAAGGGTTGGCACTGTATAACAGCTCAAAATTTTATACATTATAAATATCATAAAATAAATATTGTTTTAATACCTTTGAAATAATTGATTGAAAAACTAAATACAAAACTTTTGTTACAAAAATTAGACAAACTTTTAAACAAAAACAAAACAAATTCAGAATTAATTATATTATGTTTATTTAGAAAATCAATTGAAATGCTTATAAAGTTGTTTTGCAGGCCTATTATACCAGTGCTTAGGATTCACAAAACAGTAGACAAATGGACAGTTGGCTAATTTGCTTTTTCCAAAATCTAATCATCATTACATATTAGGAAAGGGAGAAAACATATTGTAGTAAAACATTCATAAAATGCTGTATTTTTGCTTCAAAAAAATAAAATGAATAAAAAATACCATTAATTCTTAAATTAATTAAAAGACTAACTCTTAAAAAATGAGAGGTTTTTCATCCATTCCTATCCCTGGATATGAATATACACTAAATTTAATTGCATTTGGGATACAGTACTTATAATTTGAAGAAAGCATATTAAGTTTATAGACATTAAACTACAGGCGGATCACCAAAATGGGTTGAAAGGGAAAGGGTTTGAAGATTTTGGTTTCATTTCTTCAAAGCATTTGAGTGATTATCAATGTTTATGTGATTATAAAATGTTATATCATGTAAATATTTTCAATTCATACTCATTAAATTATTCAAGATCAATGGGTTATATTAAAGTGCACAAGTACACCTCAGAGCACTCAACACAGATGCGTTTAAATTCATTCTTTGAACTAATTCTTTAGATTAATGAAAAGAAGTCTTACTTTTAGTGAACTTTATTTGAATTTTTATTTTAAAACTCATTGAAAATTCAAATATTAAATGCATTTTACAGACAATAGATTTGATTCTTGTTTTTAAACCTCTTTTTGTATGAGTTATTAAATTAATTTAAACTTAATTTGCATAATATAATAGAGGATTGAATACAAGAGCTGTTGGAGTAAAATGTGATTCAAATTCACATTTTTTGACATAAAACTCAAATTTAAATTTATTTTTTACTTTAATTTTAGTCTTTCCTTGAGTTAAGAATTTATTCAATTTTAGTGTCAAAAGACGATTGGATTTAGTCTTCAGTAATATTTTCAATCTTAAAATACTTTTACATAGAATATATTAAAATATGAAAAATATTAACCGATTTTTCAAAATATTTTAATAAAAACTATATTTTTTTGACAAACTTTTACTCAAATGTTAATCACTTTAACAAATATAATCCGATTAATAGATGAATGGATTTGATCTAAAAATTTCATAAAATATTTAAAAGTATATTTCAATTGCAGTGAAAAATATGATTTAAAAACAGTATTTTTCTTATACTTTATTTATTACAATGTTTTGATGCCATTATCTTATGTTTTGACATAAACTTCAATATAATATTCAATAAATTATATTTTTCTTAAATTCAATCATAAACTACAGCAAAATATATGTAAAAACTTTGGAGAATATGTCGTTTTGATTGATTACAACTGGAAATGAAATTTAATGTTACTGTATATCAAATGAAAATACATTTAAATAATCGCTTTTCTCAATGAATAAAAATTCTTTATCTCTTTTCAAATGAAAGTAATTTATGCGAGAATACAGTCAACCAAACAAAATGATTGAAGAAATTTCAATTTGATTGTAAATTTTCTTTCATTTTCCTACAGTTTATTCAACTCTTTATTACTTTGAGCTGACGTTCACGAAGAAAGACAATATTTTTTGATTGCATGTAAGGACTGATTGAATATAAAACTAAGCGAAGAAAGCAAACAAATCAAGTGAAGGGTATATATTGAATGTGTAGTGAATGAACAGTCAGATCCATCACCTGCTCAGAAGCATAGATCACTTGCCGGTGCTCTAAATGACATATTATTTGCTGCTTTAGTAAAAAAAGTCAAAATGAAATTACAAAACGTTTGAATCGGAAGTGAAATGAAGTCACAATTCTTTTACTTATTTTATTCAATGATTTTCTCTTTGCTTTATATTATTATATTTTTTCATTCAATCCAAGACTAAGACTTCATTTTGCTTTCATATCCATTGATTACACATCACTTCTATTGTATTGTATTTTTCTATATATTCTATAATTTTCTTATTTTTCTTTTTCCCATAAAAACCATTGCTTCACAAAAGAAGTGATACTTTTTGCTCTCTCTCTCTCTATCTCTCTCTCTCTCTCTCTCTCTCTCTCTCTCTCTCTCTCTCTCTCTCT
>JAQGAT010000893.1:0-21009 GCA_034687845.1 Pantelozetes paolii
CTCTCTCTCTCTCTCTCTCTCTCTCTCTCTCTCTCTCTCTCCTCCCCCTCCCTATTGTCTACACGTTTAACGTTTTTCTAAAACAAATTAATTCATAAAATAGTGATAAAAATCATTTAAATATTAACTAATTAACTGCCCTTCGAGTCTCAGCATATGCAGTTAGGGTCAGTTGGTTATTACCGGTGCTCTCAAAAAACCACTTTTACTTGATTTATTAAAAACGATTTTAACGTAATTGAATACAATTATAAAAATATGCAAAACAAAAACAAATTTGTTACACATTATCGTAAAAAATACTCAAAACTTGTTTTAAACTAATACTAAAAACCCAAACACTTTTGTCAATAAGTTTTTTTGCGTGCAATTAATTCATAGTTAGTGAAAATGATAACAGCATTATCGTTGGAAAAAAGCATTCAGTGCTTAAAGTTAACTATCCTTTCAGTGTTCCTAACCTTCACTTGTGCTACAAATGACTTTAAAAAAATGTTGAAAAAAGTCACCAAATATTTAACGGAAATAATAGTTTAAAAGCATTTTTTTAAAAAACCTTTTATTTTAACAGAAAAAGTGTTTTCTGTTTTCATTTCATTAATTTTTAGCGATTATAAGATTGTATGTCAAGTGAAATGTCAATTGTTTTCCTCGTGTCCTAACCTACCTGTGCTACAAACAAATACAATTACAAGTTCACATTCAAACCTAATTATTGGCTAGAGTTCGATTGGAAAGGGGTATTTCCAGGCCGTATAGCAATTAAATATACATTTAAGCAGGATACATCATTTATACACTTATAACAATTAAATACACACTTTCTTTCAATCGTGAATTCATTATCTATTACTTTATTGTCATTATAAATGAATTAAACGATTAAAATGTTTAATAAAATAAATATTATTTTACATCCACTACACCCTTGACTACTCTACTAACAAATGAAATCATTTGTTGATAAGATTTGATACAATAAAACGATTCAATAGTTTATAGAAATTTTAAATTTCTTTTCTCCTGATATTTGTATTGATTTTATGAATCAATCGTTAGTTAATTATTTCTCTATTTGTGATCTAATGAACTGAATATTCAGTCAAATAAATAAAACTTTTGGTGAAATAACTTAAGTCTTCAGTGAATGACATAAAAATATAGTTTTGTAAAATCATTGGCTAAACATAAAAACCAAACTCACTTTACGTCGATAATAGACAACAATCTTTTCAAAATAAAATTGATTTGAATTACAAGTATTGAATTTTAAGTGATTTACTATTGGCTGCTCTTTCTTATAAATGTGTAAATGTACTTGATAAGTTTGAAATATTACATTAAACATCAGGTTAATTCTGGAACACGATATCTCAATGTTATCTAAACATAAAGGAAAGGGAACACAATGTGCACAAAAAGAGTATGAGTTCATGACTTCACATGTTTTTGATCAACACTTTGTCCTAATTGTTGGATAATTTCCAATACATTTACAAAGAAGTAATCAAATGATTAATAATGAGAAGAATTATTTGCTTTTTATGTTTTGTCCTCAATATTGCAGAAAATAATTTTACATTTCATAAGGAATTCATTGAATAATTAAACTATAATTGAATTCAATTGAATGAATGAACAAATTATTTTCAATTTAACTGTTTATGAGTTGAATATCTTTTACACACCATATGATTGATCATTTCGTCTCATGAGATCTTGTTTTGCCAGATCATCCAATTGTACTCTGATCAATTTATTTTATATTCCACCCTTTTATTAGATGATAGGAAACAAACAGTAAATGCATTTAAGATTTTGAAGCAATTATCTCAAAATAAATGTTTTTCAAATGTTAACAACTTTTTTATATTTACTTTTAAATTAAATGAAAAATAAGTAATTTTCCCCTAATTTTGAATAATCCTAACCGACTGACCTTAAAATAGCATAAATTGCAACTGTCCATACAGTGGCACTGACATGCATGCATGAGCTACACTCCCAAAGCAAACCAGTCGTCAATTCATCAAAATTATGTTAAATTCATTACTTTTGCCTATTTTTACGCAATATGTCCATTGACTAACACCGGGTGCTATCAGGACTGGTATATCAGAGATTATATGTGTCCCAAAATAGTAACACAAATACACAGACAGTGTATATATTAATTCAAAAATTATATATAATTATACCGAAATAAGGGGTGAAAAGTAAAACACTATAAAAAGTAAATAAGATACAGAAAATCGGTCATAAAATAGCATTTCTCAGTTTGACTTCAGATGAAAAGGATCTGTGAAATAGATTTTCATTTATTTCAGTGGAAAACAGTTTCAAAGCATTTATATTAAATAAAATTTCATTTTTATGTTTTGAATGAAGACTTTCAGAGAAAAATGAATTTATTTTCACTTTCACTCAAATCTCTACTCATTTTAATTGTTTTACTCTTCACTCAATTGATCGGTTGTGAGGCCAGTCATTACAAATATCTATTGCCTCTAATCAAGAAAGGTGCTGTGGCCGCAGCTGGCCTTGCTAGTGTGGGACTGGGTGGCAAGAAGATAGTTCCCATTCCTATACCCATTCCATTTGAGTAAGTAAAATGATTTAATCTAGATCACTTGATTTTAATTCTGATAATATAACATTCAATTGTTTCCAAACAGACTCTTTCATCCGCCTATCATAGGTCCACCCCTTCCCCCACCATTCCTTCCGCCTCAACCAGTAGTTATAGGTGTGGGTAAAGGATATGGTCGATTGGCAGGACCTGGAGGTTTCGGCGGCGGCGGTTTCGGTGGTGGGTATGGCGGTGGCGGTGGCGGTTGGGGCGGAGGATATGGTGGTTATGGAGGCGGCTTTGGTGGTTATGGTTAACAAATTGCTTCAAATGTTTAGATTGATATCAGTCTTGCATTTTGTATATAAAATCTTATGTGTATTTGAAAAATATTGAGTTTAATATAACTATGTGTTTAAAAATCTGTTTATAAAACATTTGAACAACAATTCATAGAAATACCCCTTATTTGACATAAATATATATTTCAAACGTACAAACCCTTAACTTGAGTTAAAGACTATTTAATAAATCTGTTTTCAATGGATCTTTAAAATTGATTTTTGATTGCATTTCAACAGTGTTAGTGATATTTGTCATAAATATTGTGTCAATTCTTGTGAAATGAGTTTTGTTATTGTAATCAATGTCTAGTCTTATGTATATATTCTTTGTTCAACTCATAAACAATTGATATCTAAATAAGAAATGTCATTCATTAATGTTATATCAAATATCAAATTCAATTCAATAATTGTAAATATATTTAATAAATCATGTAATTTGATAATAAAATAGACCTGATCAATGTTTTATCGATTAATATTTTTGTCATTACTTTTATATATTATTATCAATAAAAGCAAATTCTTTATAAAAAAGTACTCATTTTTTAAAACAAATAAAACATTTGTTAAATATTTAATAATTTATTAAACAATAAGTGACTTTAGATGTGAAGATAATATGCGATAAGGAATTGAATTTGTGTTCAAATTTCTTATTCCATTACTTTGACTGACATTTCCTATGGATTTTATACTTAAAAACTTATAGATGAAATGATGCTTGTTCAGTTTCACAGTTTTATATATTGATATATACTCTAAAATAATTAATTTTAATGAAATATTACATAAAATATTGTGAAAACTGATGGCAAAATGTTTCCGAACCTAAGAGTTGATTAAAATGTTATAAAAATATTCATAAAATAAATGACAAATAATAGTAAACTTTATTACGTGTTAAGCACTAAAAGACATTAAAATATTATATATTTTGACAGAACTTTAAATTTTGTCTTAAAATAGCATTGAATTAAACGACAAATAATCAATTGCTAAAAATATAATTAATTTATAGTCCACTTTCATAACCACCCCTTTGTATAGTAGTCCAATTGAAAGGCATTGCATAACCCCCTGAGAGTTAGGTGAAAGTCATCAAAATCTTAATTTAGATTTAATATTATGTAAAACTTTAAAAAACTTTTACTCAGTTTTCAAAACAAAGTTTTCAACGAAAGAAAGTGTTTATAAATTTGAGTGAAAATAAAACAATTGCTTCAAAAATGGATCTAAAATTCAGACAAATATTAATTATAATTATCATTGTTTTGTATCAATTGGTCAATCAATCGGAAGCCGGATATCATCACTATATTAAATATTTGCCTTATATTAAAAAGGGAGCGCTTTTAGGCCTGGGATTAGCGGCAAAGAAGACAACAATTCCGATACCAATCCCTATACCCATAACAGTAGAGTATGTTTTGTTTAAATCAAGAAATTATACAAAACTAATAAATATTGTTTATTATTTAGTGTACTCCAGCCCCCGATCATTGGGCCCCCGTTCCCACCCTTTTTCCATGGTAGTTTTGCTGGTGGTCATGGCGGTGGTCATGGAGGTTATGGAGGAGGTGGCGGTGGTTTTCACGGTGGCTTTGGGGGAATTGGTTGGGGTTGATAGTAATCAAAATTAAATATTATCAATTTCTAAATGCACCATGCCTATTTTTGTATATAATATAATCGCTTTAAATTTGCTTAAGCTTTGCTCAAAAAAGTTTCCTTGCTCTAAATGCCAAAGCATATTAAGATTACACTGGTGGTTTTAAAATTACTGATTGAAATGGTCTAATAAATTATAAATACGAAAATGTAAATAAACTATTTTAACAATAAATAATTTTATCCAGTTTACTTTTTCAATATTTAATAATGTACTTGGATTTTCTAAAAATTTAAATAAATTGAAAGGTGAGTCAAAAGTTTAGTTTAAATCAAATCTCAATTTAAACTTTAATTTATATTTTGATACTTTTCAGATAAATAGTTAACACTTTTAATATAAGTTAACTTGTTAGTTTATAAATCATCTCTTTTGTTTTTCTCAACTTATCTGATATTATAATAAAACAGAAATGCTCTAGCAGCTTATGGTCAGTAATCTAAAACATTAATAAAATGTTATTTATAAATAACAGCAATATTTCTCCTTGGTCAAATATTTAAATTTCAAATTTATATACTTTTTATATTTAGTGTTAATAAACTTCTAATCTCTTATAAATTGGTCATCAAATCAACATTAAGATACTAAAAATTAAGGTACAATAGGTGCAAACAATTATTAATCAAATATCCTGGTAATTTAATTGTAATTATTAATTAAATATAGATAAAAATCTGATGATTATAATTTGACAAATTTATAAATCAGTATTTCCCTGATACAAACAAAGCCATTACTGTTTAATGTATTTATTACTAAATAAAGAAACAATTTTTACACAAATTATATCAAAATGTATGCATAAAATCATTTTTGACCCAAAAGTTCCGCTCTTTTGAATAAACAAACCCTTATTTTGGACACAAATAAAGAAATAATTTCATTAAATAATTAAATATTTATTTCACTGTTACTATAAATATGTTTTCAATTTGTGTAAGAGTTGTCCAAAACTTTCCCCTTTTATTAATTTCAGACAATTTAAGTGAAATTATAATAAAACCCTTAAATAACAGTAAAAGTTATATTTTAGACTAAATTTAAATACAATTCACTGCAACTGCACACCCGGTGCGGACATTGCAGTGGCTATAGCTGTCAGCCCTCCCATAAATAGTAGTTTTCTTTTATTAAAGATAAAAATAATTTTTTTGATTTTTCTGAGCATTAAATTCAATAAAAACTGATTGTCTGAAAAAATAGATTAAAATTTTGATTTCATTTTTAGTATTATTTTTAGTCACACCCTATATATAAGTGAATCGCGTGTTTCAGTGTCTCTCAAATTCGCACCTGATTTTCAGCAGTGAAAGTAAATCACAAAAATCTATTTCATTTGCAAAAAATGAGTTAAAAGTTTGAAAATATATTCAAAGATATTGTGTTTTTAATAAAAAATGAGAATTTCTTTAATATTCTTTGTGTTGTTATTCTGTGTTGTGTTTCACCAAACCTGCCTGTCCTTTGAATTGCATGGCGGAAATCACTTTAAACATCATTTGATTAAATTTTTATACAAACACAAGCATTATCTTAAGAAAAAAGGTGTTGCTGTCGGCGCCGCAGCTTTTGCCGCCGCAGCCTCTAAAAAGAAGAAAGTGATCCCAGTTCCTTTTCCACTACCCATACCGTAAATATATAAAAAACATTTAAATAATTTAATTAATAAAATAATCAATTGCTCACCTAGTATCATTCATCAACCTGTAATTCATGATCCATTGTTAACATTGAAATTCGCTAAGCAAGCAAAGTTTGGTCATCTTGGACTTGGTGGTCTTCACGGCGGTATAGGTGGGTTCGGGCATGGTTAATAGACATAAGCAAGGTTGTATATTCATTCCTAAAACTATGAAATAATTGTAAATAATTTTTACACCAAATGTTTAACATTAATAATGAAAACCAAACTTTTATTGAAAATAATTTTAATTTTAATGTTTTTATACAAAGAATTCAATGTTTTTTAATATTTTTCAAAAATTATTGTTTGTTTTGATTTATGTTTTGTTTGTTTGTGTAAATGTTATCACTTTTACAGTTGTCTTGTTTTCAATTCTACTTTAATGTCAAATATTGTCTTTTGATAAATGTTCTGTCACTTAAGTGATTGTGATATACGTTATGTACAGTATTAACATCAGATAACAAGCACTGGTTGTTTAAACCTTTCCATCAATGCCTGAATTCTTTCCATTGAATAGTGGTTTGTAAACAATAATTGCAAAATTCCTTTAACTATTCAAACAATTTGATTCATTATAACTATTTTTAAATTGGACAAGATCAGGAGTATTCCCATAAATGTTCAGCATCATTTTGCTATAATTAATGTAACAAGATGCTTACTTAATGTCTAGTCTTTTGTATAAATGTTATTATTGTTTAAAATTTTATAAATAAAGTGAAAATGATTTTATCGTTAAATAAAAAAACATTATTTTTGATATAACTTTCCAAAAGTTATTAATTGCTATAAAATATACATATTTTTAATCAATTATTAAAAAAGTATTTCAACACAAATGTATAGACAATACGTATACCAATGAATAATAAATTGATTTCTGACTATAAAAATATTTTATTCACTAAACTATTAAACATTTTTGAATTGCATATCAAGTTATGACATAAAAGAGCAATGAATAAAAAGATTTATAGCCATTAATGTACTTTCTCAATGTTTTCACTTTTAAGATTATATCAATATTTATTATAATTTTAAATAAATTCGTGAAAAATAAAAATAAAACTACTTTTTATGTCAAATGTTTAAAACATTTACAAACTCTTCCTCAGAGTCTCAATCATAAATAAAATATTAAATATTTTGTATAAAAAATAAATAAAAGTTTTGAGAATTACATGAAAGACATGATCGCATACACGAACTCATTTGTAATATACCTCACAATTTATAACCCTTACAATTCATAACCCTTGCAATTAGTATGTGAGTCTAGAATCAAATCTATTGCCGGAAAGTACAGGTATTTATCGCCAAATCATATGACTTTAAGTAATATTTCAAATATACTTAATGAATCATATATACCCTTGCACAAATAGTACATATACTGAATACCTTCGTCTGGAAATTTTTCCAATTATGCAAGTTACATACTTATTGGCACCGCTTGTCATTTGTGCTTGACAACTTTAAATAATTATTATCGACATTATGTTATATAGTTTATATACGACGCCGTTATATAAGTAATGAAATTTGTCTGATAAACCAGTATTACTGAAGGCCTTAACATATGAGCACTTGTATTGATTTGTCTAATAATTTAGTGTTTGTATAAAACCAAGTTGTAATAAAAATCGAGGTCCTGTTCACAATTATATATACCATTATCCCCTTCATATGACTTAGCACTCGTAGTGCACGTGTTATCTCAGGGTAATATTTTATTCAATCCATTGAATACCAAAGTCTGTGTAATGTTTGCTTAGGTATTCATTATTCCTCTATATTTTGAATTTCAGTTTCAATTTCTAAACAATTGAAACATTATCTAGGTTATTAATTGATTATGCATAGCAACAACCCCTTTGAGCACTTTAGTGAGAATATTATACGAGAACTATTAGCTAGCTAACTTTCCCAATTAGGTATACAATTTACATAAAATTAACTTTAAGTCTTTCAAAATTGATTTTGGTCCAATAACACTTTAACCGCAAAATAACCTTTCAAGATCATGTGTGATTTATTTCTCATCATTTAATTGATAACCTGGACATAGGTTGAACGACCCAGCCCTTAAAGTTAGACAAGCAAACCTCTCAACTATAATATACGTCCACAAAATCGCTCCGTAATTGAAGTCCCAGAATCAATACGATATCTAAAATACTGATAAAACCCGGTTTAAAGTACATTGAATTGATTGCTATCAACATTTTAAGACTCTAAACCTCCCTTTGAAACGTAAATGGCATGCAGTGAACAGCTGCCAGTCCTGTCCTGTATTGCTTCTCCTGTCCTCTCTCTACCTGGCATTGGATATACTAAACGCGTTAAGCAATAGAGAAGGAATAGTTAGCTCAGACATCAAAGTGTAAAAATTAGTCCAGCATAAATATAAAAATAAAAATTTAACTATAATTAATTGAGCCTGGCTATTATATAACTAATCACAGTTTGATTAATAATAATAACATTAATAACTGATTATAATTTAAAATTTTATTTAAAAGACTTGAAAATAGTTTTTCAAAATTAATTATTATTTAATATTATAGTCAATAATATAATGATTTGTTTCAATAGTTATCAAAATAATTCAATTGAAAGTCAATTAATGTCTAATTTTTGTAATAAATATTTCAATAATTGTTTTCATTCAATGTTTTGTTGGCATAAGTCCTGTGAAAAGTTTAGTTAAATTAAAGGTTATTTTAATTGACTTTTTAAGCGAGAAATTAATTTGTTGCCACAAAATATACATTTCTCATTTTAATAAAGTTATAATAATAATAGCCCCTGAAAATGATCTGTGAAGTTATGTTGAACCCACGGCTAAACCAACGACTGGTTTTGCTTAATAAACAGTTTAATCGCTGCATAAATCCAATGGCTATTAATAAACGTATTATGACTTCCAGTCATGAAATTGAGACCAAAACCTATACCAATGGCAGTAATAGTAGTCATAATAATGGAAATAATTATAGTTATAATAACGGCCACCAAAATGGACAACAAAATGGACATCGGGTTAGTTGTCAGGTCTCAAGAAGTGTTAATTGGTTTTACAATCAGTCGGCCATAGATATCGCGGCCTCCAAGGTATGTCACTCTTTCGTTCAACATTTTATCTAGGTTAAACTTTACCTTTTATTTATGTTATGAATTTGGATTTAATATCTCATTTATAACAAACATTATGTTAAGAAAGGGTTTATTTTTTATTGCATTTTTAAACATTAAAAAGTTTTTATTAATTTTTAACTGAAATTATTGCTATTTTTTGTCATTCAATAAAACACCAAAAACTTTGTAAAAGAGATTTTTGTAATTATGATCTCATGCCCCTTTTGTCTCAAATTTTACCTGGTATTAGTAACTTTTAATTGCATTAAACACTGATTTTTATATTTCTTTTGAGACAAAATATTTAATTAATTGAATATCAATTGCTTATACAATAGTCACATGAAATTCAAACACATTTATCAAACAAAACAGCATTTAATTGAAAGTTGTGTTCAAATTAATTGATAATATAATTGAATAAACTATTTATATCTCATTTTAATCATTAATACAAAAGCCATTCACTCTTTCACTACTTTTGCATCAAATATACAGGGGTTTCAATGATTGCCTAATCAAGTGTCGAGTGCACAGAACTGGCTGTGCCTGGAATACTAGTGTGAGAATCACGTGCATAAGTGTGCGTTCATTAAAATGAAAAATATATAAGTAGGGTTATTTAGTTGAATTTATTAAATATTGCGAAATTGCGAAATAAAAAATTGACACAAAAACATGTACTAGGTTTTTTAGTTAATGATCTCCAGACATTTAAATTATAAGTGCTGATAACCAGGGTTAATGATCAACTCATTGCCGAAATTCTATATAATTAAACATTTAATGTTAAATTGAATTTACATTGATATTCAATACGAAGACCTCTTTTACTCTGTATTTGGTATTTGAAGACAAACTCACAATAATTTATATTAAATTTTAAATGACTTTACGTTTGTATTGAATGATTAGATACACAACTATTAGTCAATGAATTGATTGATTGACTCTTTGTTTATACAAAAATATGTTTTATTTTTAGCCGTCGGTGCGATTAACTCCGGCAACGATACTATACTCGGGTAAAAGTCCAGATGGAAGTCATCTATTGGTAAGTGTTTTAGTGTTTATCAATGAATTCAAAGTCTATTTTGTTTACAATTATTTCAAAATTCAGTTTTATTTCTCAATAATTATAAAAATGTTTTATGAATTGAATATTTATAGGAATTAATGTAAAAATAGATTAAATAATCAAAAGATATATTCAATTGAATAGATTTCTTTGTGAAGCACTGACAACACCACACAAGGGGTCAGAATAATAATGAAAAATGTTTTCAAATCTATTTAATGTTTAATAAGTTTTCACTGTAAAGGAAAGTTAGAATAAAATATATTGGATAACCGCACTGTAATATACACTTGTATTTCACCCATGCACTTGTATTTCACACAATAAAATCATCACTTTAATCTAAAATAACCTTGATCTCTTTTTATATCAATAAATATATTGTTTTTTCATTTAATTATTAAAAAACAAAACAATTATTATTTGTATTCCTATAGAGAAGTGCATTATATCTACAAAAGGAACTGCCTGTGCGTATAGCGCACAGAATCGCCGGATTCCGTTCACTACCATTCCTTGTGGGATGCAATCCAACTATATTAGCGGTACATGAGATGTACATCCGGGCCTTTTATGAGTTGTCTGAATATCCACAGGTTGTCATCATTTTTAAAATATTGTAAACATTTTTATTAATAATTTGATAACACTTTTGTCAATAGATAACAGACTTTGAGTCAGAAAAGGGTTATTCAAATCTATTGAGACAACTATTAGACACACATAAAGATGTTGTCACACAACTGGCCGAAGGCTTTCGTGAATGTCGTAAACATATACAAGTAATTCATTCAATATTTTTATATTTAGAGCTAAAATGGGCTTCAATTTAAGGGGGATTTATATTTTCATTGTTATGTTAAGATAGTTAGGGGTAAATTTAAATTAAGGGGCTTTTCTTAATTTATTTATTTAATTCCCAGAATGAAGACTTAGTGCGAAAGTTTTTGGACGAAACCCTGACCTCTCGATTAAGTATTCGTATGTTAGCCGAACATCACTTAGCGCTGGCAGAGGCCGAGGATAGTCCTAACTTTGTTGGTATAATCAATGTAACGATGAGACCCAAGGATGTTGTGGACAAGTGGTGTGAATACATAACTAAGATGTGTGAACATCATTACGGAAGAGAGCCTTCATTTAAGCTTAACGGACACATCAATGTTCAGTTCCCTTATATCCAAACCCCTTTGGATTATATACTTCCAGAGCTGTTGAAGAACGCAGCACGGTAATACAACCTATATCAATTTTTACATTTAAGGGATTATATTTTTTTTGGTCCCCTTTTTTAATACAAAAACTAAAATGAATTAAATTAAAACACTTTTTATAACTTTTATCCAACTGTTGAACAGTTGACCCAATTTTCACTCCCTGTGTGTGAACTATAGTTAAAGATTGAATCTCCACTATCTGTCCACTAATGATATGGTATACAAGGGTTTCACTTAAAAATGAAGTGATTTTTCGCCTAATTTCACAATGAGTTCAAAAAAATAGTTAAAATATTTGTTGAAATTATTGACAAAATATAAAAAATTATGTGAATTTTGAGAAACATTTTTGACACGAATTTTGAGGGAATTTATAATTGAATTGAATTATAAATTATTTTTACATTTTTGGGTCAAAAAACTCAAATAATTGTTTGCTTTTTGTTATTCATTACAACTAATAATAGAAAATATTTTTCATTCAAAACAAATGATAAAATTTCTTAAAATATAATTTGAAATTCAAATAATAATTACATTCATTCCCTTTCATGGCCTACCAGTGCCACCATAGAGTCGCATCTGGACTCGGTTTCACTGCCGCCCATATCAGTGACCATAGCATCAAATGACATGGATTTCATAATAAGGATCTCTGACAGAGGTGGCGGAATAGCACATCACCTTGTTGACTTGGTCACCAGATATCATTTCAGCACAGCCGGCCAAAGCACAGACAGTAGACTGGACGGGGGTATATTTGGCCAAATGATGACCGACGGTGTGGCCAGAAGTTCGCCTATGCATGGCTTTGGCTTTGGTTTGCCGACCAGTCGGGCTTACGCTGAATACTTGGGCGGAAAGTTGTCTATTGAGTCGATGCAAGGCATAGGCACTGATGTCTACCTCCGACTCCGACATATCGACGGAAAACAGGAGTCGTTTAGGATTTAAATTCATTTTTAAAATCACATTTCATGTAATCATTGATAGGTTTTTGTATTTTAATTTCAATTCTTATATTTTATACCAAAGTTTCACAAACAGTATATTCAGTATAGGGGGTGGGAAAGGGGCAAAAATATTATGATGACTAATAAGGGGTATAAATAAGTTATTTATTAAAATACCCTTTGATTTAAATATTATAATCAATTCATAAATATATTGTTATTCTTATAACTATTGTCTAATATTATACTGAAGTGAATGTACTTTAAGTGTAATTCAAAGCAATTTAATAATCATTTTGTTTAGGAATTTATATTTAAATTAATAATTGTTTACAAAAACTGATTATAATTTTCAATACTTATAAACCTGTGATATATTGTCTGAATATTAGATTAAAATATAATTAATTTTAATCAAAATGTTTTGAAATATGATTTCAATGCAAACTATTTGGTTGTAAATCCGGTTATCATTTAATTATTTATTAAAATTACAAAATTTGTAAATATTAGTGAAATAAAGTAGATTGGTCATTCTGAAAGATACTTGGCGATAAACATCATCGTGAACATTTGAAAAAATATCAACTCTTATTCAGGCTTTGAATTAAATATCTTTTTATTTTGCAATCAATTGTAAAACTATTGAAACAATCAAAACATTAATCAGAAATTCGGTAAATAATCCGTCAGTTCTTTAGCAACGGTTAAGAGATGACAGTCATTGACAGCACTGGCAATAGTTCGGCGCAAAAATGCCAACAACTCTTTGTTAGCAATGTCTGGCTTGAGATCTATTATATCCAACTCTACTGTTGGAAAACATGGCCTATAGTTCATCACAAGTGCAAAGTGGCAGTGAATGGGAACAGCACTGGATTGACGACAACTATAACTCCTAAAGATCTGCTCTGTTATCCAGTTCTCTCTTTCAAATAAACTCAAAGCACTTGACATCTAATCAGTCAATTGATCTCTGAATTCAAGTCTTGTATTGGTGTCCATAACAGTGCTGTCGAGTGGCCGTAGGTTTAAGTAGAATACGCAAAACGGGGATAACTGGCCAACAATTAGATCCCATTTCGTTATAATATAACAATAAAAGTGATAGACATCTGATAGCCATTGAAAAGTCATTTAAATCAAACGGTTGGCCATTATTTGCATCAAATGTTGCGACGATTTACTCAAATCTGTGCTTAAAATAAGACTATTTTGTATAACCAATGAAATTGTTGGGGAAAATAGGAATATCATGATGAAAATGTAAAATAACAAAAATTGTTTATACACAGAAACGATCAATACTAATCTCTTAACAATCTAGCAAAGTTTAGTGAATATTGTATTATGTGCTTGCAATCTAACCAAGTATCTAAATGAGTAGAATAGGAATATCGGGTTTTGTTGTTTAGTCTATTCGAGGAAATTCATGACAATATGATTAGTGAAAACATTTCCAATAAATCGGGAATTGTTTGAATGGTTTCGTCCTTTCCTTTCAAATGACTCACATCTTCACTGATACTACAGTTCCAGCCATTGATAAACTGAGGCTCGGCTGGAGATAACTGTCTGATGAGATCAAGTGATGGCAGTAGACGTTGGGTTTGGCAGAAGAATATCACTAAATGTGTGAAACAATAGGAAGACATTTGACTTTTGCCAATAAAGCCGTTAGTTTTGGCCCAGAATTTCAATAAAAGACATAATCTTTGAAATCGCGGCTCTATTTCACAGAACAGACGAATCAGTCGTGAGTTATGTTCTGCTAAACCATTGTTCAGACTTATATCGCATACAATTGACGGACAGTCACCAAATGTCCGCATTTTATTGAAGTCCAGTATCACTATCGGACAGCGAGTGCTCGGTATTGGGTTTGGGATAAAAAAAAATTCAAACGATTTCTGAAAACATTTTGAATTTTTCGCAATAAATGCATCGATTGTTGAAAATTAAGCGCTTTTTGACCACAATTTGATTGCATTTTACCGATAAAGTGGACAAAAACATCGATATCTGAGTCACGAAACCCCAGTTTATTGACAGTCGAGCCAAAGAAGTGTAGTCTACAGTCAATGTCCTGTGAATTCAGCACTTCTTGTAATTTGTTTTTCAATTGAAACCTACTTTCCATTTCATAATCGGTTAAAGAGATTGT
The DNA here is from genome assembly GCA_034687845.1 of Pantelozetes paolii. Lineage (NCBI taxonomy): Eukaryota > Metazoa > Arthropoda > Arachnida > Sarcoptiformes > Oribellidae > Pantelozetes > Pantelozetes paolii. Next base: position 14,826 of record JAQGAT010000893.1, read on the forward strand.
GTTTAAAAATACTGTCATTTGTTGCTCAAAGTGTTCACAATTTGAGAGTTGAGACAAAAGTTCACTAAAAATACAGAAATAAATGAAATTTCAGTTAATTTTAAGGCATTTCTCAAAAAATTTATTACTTTTTATCAATTTTTCTAATTTTAATGAAATCCAAGAAATCGTTTTGATTTAGGTTTGACTTAAACCCAACCCTTGACTCACTTTCCTTCTGTCTTATGGGAAACACAGCGCTTAGGGATCTGTTAGTAGTCTTACATAAAGTGGACAATTGATAGCTCTGTTGACCACTTGTTGAACACAACTGTTGGGATATTTGCACCAAAAAGGGGTACACTTTGAAGGCATAGCCATTAATAGACACTTTGTCTCCACTCTCGACAATCATCTCAACGGAGATATGATTATAAAAAGTGATAAACGCTTTACTGTTGTTGTGATTAAACCAAACCTTTTTTACCGATCCGTAAGCGCTTTGAAAGTAGTCTTTGAGAAACTCTTTACTCATTTGAAAGCAATTGTCTCTCATTTCTAAGACTATTGTCTCGTATTTGGGTTTTTGGGCTTAAATTGAGAAACAAATCAAAAACTATTTAATCAATACATAATTTTCACTCATTTTTTAGATGAGAGGGGAGAAAGTGATACAAATATGACTTCAATTGATTACAATTTTACTCACAATTTGTTTGTAAACTAATCGACGATTGAATTAATTTCAGTTCAAAATCGTTGTCTGTTTTGGACTTTAAATCAAAATTATGGCCAAAATATTGACCACTATTTTCATGACTAATACTTCTGTTGTGATCACTATTACCCCTGAAATAGGGGTTAAATCTATTAAATCTATTGTCTATATAACTATTTGAATACATATTTAAAACTGGATTTAAAATATTTTTTATTGAATTTTGTTTACATTTTTTTTGAACACGTTTTCAATGTTTGGTTGAAATCATAAATTATGTCTAAAATTGTTTTAACAATTAATTGATAGCTATTGTATATAATTTTAAAAAACTAAGCAAGGATATCTTGAAATAATTAGCCAGTGGTGACCAAGGATCAATAAATAATCTGAACTACTCTCAAAGCAATTGACTATTGAATATAAAAATGAGTTATTTATAAGAAATCTCTTATTTATGTCAACAATTGATTGCATTTTAAATTCAATTACAAAGTCATCACAAAAATAATTATATTTTAGTCAGAAATTGATTTTAAATTGAAATATCATTTAAAATAAATGATTTCATGAATAAAAGTACAAATTTTTTATAAATTCAATAATAATTTCTTGAAAAAAATATTTTAAAACAAAATTAGATAGTTTATCTGAATTACATTACAATACTGTAATTATAGTATTAAATTATTCAGCAAGTTAAAACACATATTATTAATAGGTTCTGGAAATAAATATTCAATGAATAAATAATAAATTTTAAAAAAAATATATTTCATTTCTTTTGTATAAATATTTGAATAATATTTTGAAAACAAATGAAATAACAAAATGTTTTTCAGATATTCTCGAACTGATCTAAAAGTCGTTTCGTATTCCCCCTTCGGATACGCCTTAAGGTCTTATACTTATGCCTTATTTGCCATAATTCAGGGTTTTCACCCCTTTTTAAAGATCCAAAAGTACCCGACTCTTTAATATTCTTGATAAACTCAATCTCTCTTTCAGACCAGATCTTCATCTTTGAATCAAATGTCTCTTCAATGAACTGATCGTCCAATTCTTCACTATCAGAATAATCAGGTTCTTCTTCATCATCATTGGCGCCGCTATTCATATCCAAAGTCTGAATATTATTGTCATTGTTGTTGCCATACACTTGTTTAGCACCGTTTTTATAGCCATTATTATTAGTGAAATAATTGTTGTCACCCTTTATTACACTTTTATTATTAGCTATTAATTCATTATAACTTTCATTATGATTGTTATTATCACTAAACTTCTGCTGGCTCTTTGTTTTATTCAATTTTTCCATTGAATCAAATTAATGGCAAAAATATTTATATCAAAAAATAAGTTTTAATTATATTTTATTTCAATTGATTGCAAACAAATTAAAACTTAATTAAACCCAATGTAAAACCTATTAAACAATTGACTGTTGGCTTCAATGCAACAGAATTTTAATTCACAGCTTATCTAACCTTTAATACAATATCTAATCAAATGACTTATATATTGATTATTACTTTCGTTTCAATTCTTATATGTTTTCAATTACTTATTATTTATCTATAAATATAAGTGCTTTGTTTTCAGCTCCCATTCCTAACCTATTAAACAGGTGTTTATTATAGGTTTGTAAGGGGACAGGGATTCTTATCACCAAGAATTTATTTTAACCGGGGTAAACAATTCATAAACTATTCAGCAATTATAAATTTTATTAAGTTATTTACAATTGAATGAAAAATATATCAAAAATATTTACACAAAAATAATTTCAAAGACTAAACAGAAAACATATAAAAATAATAAACTATTTTATGACTTGTATTAATAATATTGAATATAAAAACTCATTTATGTTATCATTATTTGTTTTTTGATAATTCAATACTGAATAGTGTTTTCCTAATATAAAAGTACCGGTAACATTTATTGTCATCAGGTGTAAGGGGTTAAAAATTATCACAAATTTATTGAATCTCTTATCAAATATTTATAAAAAATATTACAATTTTAATAAAATTTAATTACTTATTAGATATGAATAAAAATATCATTATATCATAAATACTTTTTATTAATTTAGAAGGGGGAGAAATTTAAAAGGGGTGTTTTATAAACTTTCCTCAAAACAGATTGATTTTTATATTAAATTCAAACATTTAATCAAAGATTTAAAAATCTATTAATATTTTAAAATTTTAATAAAAATTTTGAAATTAATTAATCATTAAATGATAAACAGATTACACCTTTAAGGGGAAAATAAGGGGCAAAAGAGACAAATTTCTAATTAATAAATAAAATTGAATATCATTTCTGAGTTTCACTTTTAAGGCGTTTGAAACTTTTGCATAAGACTTCTTGTGTTACCTTTCCTTATCTGACGCAAAGTCTTATACTTGTCTTTGCTTTTCACCTCTGGTAAGTCATCGCCGGTATCATTAGAAGGAGAGGCCACCACTCCTTTAGACCACATCTGCAGTGTATTCTTGAAGTCAGCCATCTCTTTGATCCCATCCATACCCTCCTCTTCCTCGTCATTTGAATAGCTTCTACCAGTGCTTTGTTTGACGACAAACTCTTTGACATCTTTGTGATAATAATTATTATTATTAGTAGAAATCGTTTCTTCAGTTTCAGTGATGACCACAAAATGATTGTCATTTGATTGCAGTTTCTCTTCATTTTCAGACAACTGGTCGTCCGATCCGTTCCTTTCAAATCCATTTCCAATCACTTTGTGATCAAATTCAGACTTATCTTCGGTATAATAGACTTCATTCTCGGCCACACTTTCCTCATTGGGTTTCTCTAAATCCACACTTTCTTCGTTTACTTCATTTACCTCCTTATACAGCACCGGCTGTTCGGAGTGAAAGGTTAGCTCAGTGTCGATAACATTACTCAGTCTTTCGATGACTTTCTTCTCTTCGTAATGCATAAACGCTTCGGCAGTATTGAGGGGATCGGTGGCTGTAGTGGTGGAGACGTGTTCAACACTTTCAGTGTCAGCACTGGTATCACCAATGCTCTCATTTTCATCAACTCTACTGTTATTCTCCGATTCATTGCTAATATTATTCGAGATATGATTTTCGGCATTAATTTCAGTACTAATTTCGACATCGCTTTCGACATCATTCCCATTCATAACCCTTTTGGCAGCGATTGGTTCATGACTTTCGTGAATGAGGTCTTCATATGTCCCGTGATTGACCTCTGCGTGTATTTCGTGATTAACCTCTGCATGTGTTTCGTGACTAATAATAGTATGACTTTCGTGATTATCGGAAAACTTCACTGAATTCTCTGAACCGATATTATCGTTCACTTCCACAGCATTGACAGTAATTGAAGACATATTTGCGGAAAAATCTTGATTACAGTGCTCTTCAATACCAATGAAATATTGTTTGAAATAATAAGTGATTAAATAAATTGTCAGTAAAATCATTAATTACTTGTGATTTCAGTCATCAATTCAATGCGTTTTGTGAATACACTTACAAATATAAAAATATTTTTTTATTATTCACTTATTATTACAAATATTTTACTAAACCTTTCGCTTCTATTACTTCTATAGCACTAATGAGGAGTCAATTACTGTTAGAAATGACTGAATTGTAAAAACTATAATAAATTGTTTACTAATTATCTCTTCTTGAAAAAGCAATAATTGAATTGTTAGGCACTGTATGTGTAAAGCCTTCAAAATATGGGGTCAGGGGTAATTAATTAGCATTATTTAGAATAAAACACCTTATACAGTTTAAAGACTAAATGTCTAAATACCTTGGCTTTGAATTATTCACAGATACTATTAAGTCATTGAATGAATTGAATGTTTTTGACTCACCTTTTTATTTTTAGTTATAATTAAAATCACAACCCCTGTCACAGGGGGATAACAAAATATGAGTCTATAATTGAAATCTATTGCTAATAAAAGACTAAATTGTAAACTAAATAATCACTTCGTTATAAAATAAAACAATTTTTTATACCTTTGATTAGATTTTATCAAAACTTTTCACTTTTATTATTGAAATGATTATTACTTTAACATTATTTTCAACAATAAAACAATTCTTACATTCAATTGATAAGTGAAACGATTTATTAAAAACTTTTCACAAGTTTTTAAATTTTGACAAATATTTCAAAAAAATGATTAATTGATTAAAAATTAAATCATTGAAAGAAAGTGACGAAAATATTAGAATAAACAAACTATTTCTGATAAATATTCAGCAATAGTTTCAAGGCCCTTCAAACCCAAACACAAAAATGAGATGTTAGCTGAAAAATATGTCTCTTTTGTCGACACAGAAAATAAAAAACAAGTTTTTTTTGATAATAATTTTCTGTTTAATCATTCAATGGTTTAAAGTCTATTGAAATTTTAAAAATACTTATTATAGGATTGTATTGAGTATTGCAATCGAAGCCAAGGCTTTTCAGGTGATTAAATATTTTTGAAAGTTAAAGGGGTATTAAAATTAATTAATTTTCAATTAGACTAATGAGAGTTTAAGGGGGTTATTGTAAATATAATTCCTAAAATAAATTGCCATATATATTATCTACTAAATTCTTCAGAATACAGTATTGTTTTGAAACCACCGGTGCTCTCTTTGGCTATCCATGCGGTGCAGACATCAGACAAAGTTTTCAGTGAGTAATGAATTCATGATAAATCAGTTTCTCATCAAAAATACATATTTAATGCTTCACTAGTCATAAGAGCTATTGTTTACACAAATATTAATTGGAAATTAATTTTTAATTGGTTTGAAAGTAAACCAAAATCAGAGGTAACGAGAAGCAGGCTCTTCAAATAAGATACTTTAAAACTCACATCAATTTTACCTTGGTGGAATAATTGCATAAATTCCTTATGAAATAACCCTGAGTTTAATTAATTTTGTAGTCATTGATTATAAAATAAATTAAATTAATACTAAAAATAAAATTATTTTTTTATGAAAAAAGTAAACAATTTCTGAGAGAAAAGAGAAAATAGAGATAAAAGTCCCGAAAATAAGAAATACAAAAGAAATGAGTAATTGATTGATATTTAGTTCAAAACGGGTCAAAGATGTCTCGTTTGGTAACGAAACTGCCTTTCCTTTGTTGAAGTAATCAATTATTTCATTGAATTTTACGCTATCCGTGAACTTCTTTAAATAAATGCCCGATTCGTCCAACAGTTTGAGTCTATTTCAACAAAAAAAACTATTAATTTTCTCAAACATATCAAAACTACTGTTCATTTGGCGTACAATAAGGAGAAACGTCTTTTGAACATCACTTCTCTAGTCTTCCGGACAGGGAATCCATGCAAATAGAAATCAAGTCCTTCCTTAGACTGGATCAGTTGAAACTGATGATAATATCTTGATGTTTTATCAAACTCTTCAGACGATTGAATCAAAACACGGTTTGTGTAAACTATTTTCAAAATAGTTT
>JAQGAT010000894.1:0-20998 GCA_034687845.1 Pantelozetes paolii
AAAGTTTTCAATTCATATAAATTGGGAAAAGATATCCATTTATTCATTACTGAAGTGAAAGACTATGACAACAATATCTGGTCTCAAGTGTTGGCCATATATTGGATAACAAATACAATCACTCTTTCATTTTGTATTTATATACTTACGTTTGGTTTCCACAAATACCCGTCTTATTTAACATTTATGATATCATACTTCGCAGCCTTTTTTGCAATTCTCCAGTTCATCATCATTGAGATGTCCGGTGCTATCAATTTAGAGGCCAAGAAGTGTTATAAACTGTTGGCTTCATATAAATTGGTTTCGTTTCGTAGTAACCAATCAATTGTTGACTTCACCAGACATTCAATTAAGGTCTTTAGGGATTAAATATGTATTTGAAAATCAATATTAATTTATCCCTGAATATAGTTTTTGAATATATTTGAGAGAATGGGACAGAAGTGCGGAAACGAAATTGGCTTTTCGTGCGGAAACCTATTTCTTATCAATTATTTTCGTGGATATGAAGTATAAAACCATTTTTGAAAAATGCATTCATTTTTCTCATTCATAGGTTATCTCTTTGTGTGCTATTGTGTTGATAAGACTGATTCAAATGGAACAGAATTAAACAATAGATACAGAATGTCCATGATGCATTTTAACATTATGTCAATAAAGAAGTAATAGTTTACTTGAATATTCATTTTTTGAGGTTATTCAGTGATAATTCAGTCAATAATATGTTCAATGTTAACAAAAACTTATTGAATATGAAAAGTGAAAGTACAGTATTTGCCACCTGGATAGGATCTGGTAAGCAACTGTAAAGCATCTGGATCCATTCTTTACGGCATGACTATAAGCATTACAATCATTATTGCAATTGTCGTCTAAGGCTGAGATTCTAAGCTATTGTTTTTTTGATTTTAGTAAATATCCTTGGTTTCAATACTTTGGTGATAAATGAGTGCAAAAGTAATGAAAAGTTAATTACAATTAAATTTAAATTTTATTTTTTATAACAAATATTCAAATATTATTTACAATTATTTCAATAAATGAATTATAAATTAATAAAAATTTGAATTCAATTACAGATTCACTGAAAATGTATTGTATTTTAAGTTTTCTTTTAATAATAAATATATAAAACATTTTCTTTACTCTCAATAAGTATTCAAACATTTCTTCATATTTTACATAAAAATTAATACAAAAAGTGATTTAAATTAAAGTTTTAATTGTTTTCATAACTATTTAAATATTATCTCATTTCCGGTTGAATTGGTTTTAATTTGTTTTGTTTGTGTAAAATAATATTTAACGGATCGTCAGCTAAGGCCGGGTATGTGTTGGGGTCGTGATAGTAGTCCCCTTTAACCCCGGGCACAGAACCAGTGTTTAATAAAAGCTCTTTTTCCGATTCAGACCATTTGATAGTACTTTCCCTATTTGTGGCCAACCGTTCCCTCTCTTGTGCCCACCTCTGGCCGATCGCGTGCTTCTTAGCGTGTCTTAACACCCGATGCCTTTCTTTTTCGGGTGCCGTTCCGTACCTTATATTAAGAATATATTGTTGGATATGAATCCTTACGTCAACCTAAACAGTGAACAAATGGTTAGTAAAAGGAGTCAATCACTTATATATCAATCTCAGCGCACCTGATGTCCCGTTCCTTTGGAGTCATCAGCCTTACTCTCGTGGACAGTAGTATTGACACTAGTGCTAAGCCTCTGGAGTTGTGTCAAGTCGTCGGCTACTCTCCAAGTGTTGTCTTTAACGAAATAGAAGACATCGTTTCCGTGGATAAGAAAATGCAAATCAAGTAAATATGAGTTATTGAGGAGTTGTGTCAACACATCCTTCCGGATAGGGTCGGCGTCGGCAGTCGACTGGACAATGGCATACCCGGCCACTCGGGAAACAGTGATACCATTACCGAAAGGCACGGATTCGCTCGAAATCTTATTCGTTTGAATGGATTCAAAAAGATCTTCAGATTTGACCTAAAATTTTAAATCAGTTTTCAATTGACTGTAAAAACACTTTAGTATTGAAACAAACCTTTGATTTGTCTAAACTTGAAATCATTCCGAAGTTGTTTAGAGTCCTGTGAAGACCGCATCCAAACCCGGATACTATCGGAAGCGCCGGAAGAGTTATTTTTGGCATTTTTAAGGCATTCAATGACTTTTCATTGGAGTTATCGTTGAAAACACTGATTAATCCGATATCAAAGGCCGTTAAGTCTATCCCCTGATTGCCTATCCATTTGTTTAAGTCCAACATTTTCCAGCGCTCGTCCACCGGTGCGTTGATCGGATCATTGCCATTGAAACGGTAGATATGCAGTGATTTGGGATCGTTTAGGTCTGACATCAGTTGATCCCAATCAGGGGTAAGCCATTGACCCACAAGAGAGTCATAGACCCGGCTGTCACTGAAGTGGATAAGGCCTGTGAGTGGGTCTGGGATTCCTCCCTGAAAGTCAACCGCCAGATAGAAGGTTGGGTTGGAGTCAAAGAGCACGTGACCATACGGTCCTCTATTGACTTCCTTAACCACTTCCCCCCTGTGGTCGAACACAAGGAGTGGACTTCGGATTTGATCGCACGCTATGTAGAAGACCTCATGATTTACCTAAACATCAATTAAACCAATAGTTTGTCATTCATTTAGGGATTGTCTGTGGGATAGACATACCTGTGTCATAACCGGCACATTTTGGTCGTCGTATATAATTGTAGTCACTCTTCCGTCACCGTTGTTGAAGGTATGAGTGACCAAATGTGGGCGCAATATATCGCCGTAAAAATATTGAGTGACGTTTCCGTAGCTGTCTTTCCGGACGGTTAGCCGTCCTTTAGAGTCATACATATATTTAATGTCATAACGACTGCCTCTATTGGCTCTCATGAGTTGACCCAAACTATTATATGTGAACTTCTCTTCACCCCTTTGTATGACATACCCCTTAGAGTCGGTTATATAAGGAGTGTCACCAAAGCTAACGATGCGATCGGCGCTGTCGTACAGAATGTCTATTTTGTTGCCCATGTATTGCATTGTCACCAGATTTGTGTTGTCGTCGTAGGAGAACCTCCAGTGGTCTCTACCCATCACTTCCACCAACTGTTGGTCGTTATCATAGGTGTAGTTCTGAAGCCTTACTTTAGACGCACCCAAGTGTCTCATAAATGTCTTTGACTGTATGAGAGCACCGTTAGTATTGTAGGACAGATCCATTCTAAACACCTCTTTGTCTGAGATAACTAAAGACAACTGAAGCAGAGAATGGGAGGCATCAAACACTTTGGCATAAGTGGCGGTGCCGTCGGTCAGGAAAGACTCGTTCAGTGATTTATCGTGTAGTCTAAAGTTGGCGATGGCTTCCAAACGGCCGGTGCGTTGATTATAGGCGTAGTCAAGGGTTGGAAGACTGACTGAACCAACTCTGGCCGACATCAGCCGTATTCGACCGAAAGAGTCGTATTGATAGCCAAACACGAGGTTTGATAAGAGATATGAACTAATGAATTGATGCCACTGTTTGGTGAGGAGAGCACCGGTATATTCATAGTTAAGGACAAACTCCTGGTCTTCATATCTCCACAACTCTTTCATCAGTAAACCATTGTTTTTATTATAAACTTTACCCACTCTTCCGGCGCCGAACACCACTTCCCGCAGTTGTGAGCCATTACTGTATGAATAAATCAATTTTCCGGAATCGTTAGGAAAGGCCTTCATTATCGGCCGGTGCTCTGCATCCAAGTATATCACATAACTGTTCAATGCGTTAGTGTTGGGCAGAAAATAAATCAATTTATAGAAACCCAAAGAGATTTGTAAACGGAATGAATGTTTAGTGCCTTTCGGTGTTGTAATTGACTTCAAACCTCCCGTTTCGTCATAACTATAGACATATTTGCGGCCACTTCTCAGCACAACCTTATTTGGAGACATCTTTCCCTCTTCGTAGCTCTTCTTCATACTAGTGCTGTCGGAGAACCTAATCTCAGACAAGTGTCCCATTCGGTCGTAGGCATAGGTCTCTGACTGCGGCCCCTCCTGCCAGCCGGACAGTCGACCGAAGCGGTCGTACATCATATTGAGAGGCAAACGACTCTCTTTAGGCAACCACTGGACGGGACGGGAGGAGTCATCGTATTGGACGAAAAGGAAAGGACGTCTGGAGTTATTGTAGAGTATCTCTCGGTTTGCAATCCAATCGTATTCAACGCTCAGGAATTGGGTCTCATTTATAACCAGAATCCTTTCAACTGCACCGATATTACGCTCCCTTTCCGTCCTTCTGTTGTACTTTAGGTCATAATCCCAACCAATCCATGGTTTCTGAGAGTTGGGTGTTATTAATGTCTGTCTCATAAGCACTGGAAACATCCCGGCCTGAACGGGAAGGTATGATTGAAGCACTTTGTGTGGCTGTGCCTCCCAGAAGATGGTGTCCTTCCAGGGGGTCTCCACTTCTATAGAGCCGTCCAAATGAACAAATGTTTTCAATTCAAACCCATTTTCATATGTGTTGAACGACTCGCCCCTTATTTTGACGATTGTATTCTTCGTCGGTTCCGTCTCTGGAGATGAGTCTATGGTTGACACCAGCGCTCCGTTTTGGCTGAAGTCAAACATCAGTTCAGTGGACAGACCGGTGGGCTTTACATATCGCACAAGTCGTCCACTTTGGTCGTAGAAGAAGAAGAATGAATGCCCGGCCGAGTCTGAACGGGATATCAGAAGACCGGACAAGTCGTAAGTGAATTTTGTGGTCAAATTGTCCGGATTAATGAACTGTTCAAGGTAACCCTGTTTATTGGCCAACACCCGACACTTTTGGCCTCTTGTGGTCTCAATTGTATGCAAACTATTACCGGAGTCTCTAATAAACGACACTTTATTACCCGAGGCGTCGGTCACTGCACTCAGTTTACCGAAACTCGTGTTCACATTATATAAAAAGGTATACAATGAACGGCCGGTTATTATACTCTTTGTCATCGAGTGCTGACCGTATTTGTTGAAAATATACAGTTCCTGTCCGTCGGGAAAGGCTATCTGAAACTCAAACTGTTCGTCGGGTTGGGGTATATAAGGCACGGCTGACAGGATTCGGAGACTACCGGCGTCTGCCATATGTAGTACACCATTGCTGGTTAGGGTTAACGCCGTAATCGACACCAGTCTTGTGTCGCGCGCCAGTAATACAACCTTTTCCTGCAATTGAATACAAAATACGTTTAAAATTAATTTTGAATAAAAAGTTTTAATTAAAAATTGTTTTCATTTTTATCTCAATTTCATTCATAATCTGTTCATTCAATGGAGAAGAAGTCAAAAAAAGATAATACTAAACAACAAAAGCAATCTCAAGACAAACCCAAAGACCAGGATAACAAACCCAAAGATCCGGATAACAAACCCAAATCCCCGGATAACAAACCCAAATCCCCGGATAACAAACCCAAAGAACCGGATAAAAAAGCGATTGGTATTCAAAACCAATCCTCAATTAAAGCACAAAAAAGTAAATCAAATGTTAAGAAAACTCCAACAGTTTTGGACACAACTCCTAATAAGAGTCCATCAAAGGTGGGCACAAGTGTTAAGAAGAGTCCAAAAGAAGTGAAATCCAGTGTATCCAAGACCAAGAGTGAAGACTCGAAGAAGGTGTGGAAAGTTGTCTCTAAAAAGCCGACAGACGGTCCAACAGTATCTTCTCAGAAGAAAAGTAAGAAAAATACAATAAAAGTGGTTTTGACTAAAACTCAACGCAAAGCCAACAGCCCTCACAAAGACTTCAAACTAAGTGTCGAGAAAGTGAAGAAACTTAGAGACAAAGGCTATACCGCTCTCAAAGAGATAGGTCACGGCTCTTATGGAAAGGTATATAAAGCCAAGTCTACTAAACATAAGAAAATCGTTGCCATAAAAGCCATTGATTTGAAACGTTTGACGAAACAATTTTTGGAAAAGTTTTTGATCATTGAAATTGAATTAATGAAAAAACTGACCCCACATAACAGTGTCACTCAATTTTATGAGATTATTGAGGGAACGGACAATAACTTGTATGAGAGGACAGGCATTAAATCACTATTCAATTAATTAATCACTTTTTTATAGACTATTTATTTCAATGGAGTTTCACTCAAACGGAGATCTCTTTGAGTATATCATTAAACGACAATTCATTCCCGAAAGACAGTCCTGTCTTTGGTTTAAGCAATTGATTAGTGGTGTCCAACACATACATAAGACAGGTTACGCGCACCGGGACCTCAAGTGTGAAAATATATTACTCAATGATAAATACGATATCAAAATAACTGATTTTGGATTCTGTTGTCGATTGAGATATAAATCCGATTTCACTGTCAAAGAGAGAAAAAATGTTAATCTTAACAGAGAAGAGGCTTCGAGTAAAACATTTTGTGGAAGTCATCTCTACTGTTCACCTGAGCTTTTGAGAGCACAGCCATACCTGCCCACTAAGAATGACATTTGGTTTGCAATGTTATATACAATTGAAATATTGCTTAATATCTATGCCTTCCTCTAATATTCTTCAGGAGTTGTGGTGTTATACTCTATGTGATGCTCTTCGGCCACTATCCCAATGATGGCCACGAATTGGAACTGTTTATACAACAAGTGGAGCACTCAATACCGATCCCAACCTTTCCTGAAGTGTCCAATGAATGCAAAGATATATTAAACAATATTTTGGTGAACGAAGACAAGAGGTCTTCAATCGATAAAATACAGGAAAGCAAATGGTTTGCAAAGGAATGGGAGAAAGTCGGCATTGAAATGGATTTAATAGAATATTTTGAGAATCTCAATATACCAAGGTCAGAGACTGAAGAGTTCACTGTCACTGAGAGTACGACTGGATCTCAAACCAGCGAAACAGACGATGAGTTGACACGAAATCAACAAAAATTTATCTAAAGTTAAAAACTTTTCTCAAATTTTATAAAAATATTTAAATATTTATCAATAATTGAATGTCTAATCGATGAAAAAGGTTTATAAATTTCTAATTGCTTTTAACCCCTGATCTAAATATTCAACAAATTTATAGTTAAAAATAAATTTCATTGAAAACATTGAAAACAATTTGAAATTCACTTGAAATTCAAAAATCGATTGAAAATACGATATAAACGAAAAGTAGTAATAAATTAAAGACAAAAACTGCAAACAATTGTTTTGTACCTCAAACTCATTGGGCTGTTGTTCCAGCTCTGGAAGGCTGGGCAGAGCACAGGTGCAATTTTGAGCATTAATATCCTTGCACATCTCCACTGGACAGTTGTGTCTTGTATTGGTTTTCTTTCCCGCAAAATGAATGAGTTCTCCCTCTTGTGTCAGAGCTCGCACTCGATTGACGCCATCGACAGACACTTCCGTCACATAAAGAATTCCTGAGAGGAAAGGGAAAAACAATTTGTTTTAAAAACAGTTTTATATACAAAGCTTTATATTCACCCGTCGGTCCAAAAGCCATGTTTGCAAAGAGACCGGAATGTTGGCTATCATTATAACTGTTTGATCGACCGGTTGTGTGATTTGTGTTCCGCTTATCTCCAGATGTCTTACAATATGCAGGACTGCCGGCAATCATCATAACTCTGCGGTCGGGCGTCAACTTTAAGACCATGTGATCGTCGATGAAATACAACGTTCCCTCCAATGGATTGATGGCTATATGTGTCGGCCAATGAAGTTTGAGCTGTGATTAAGCACTCAATTAATTGTTGAAGAGTTTTATAAGACTTTCAGTGAACTCATACCTCATTGACAGGTAGAGTGCCTTTGCATGGAATGGGTTTCCATTGCTTTTGATGGTTAGGGTCGCCAATGATTGTGTGAACCACTCCCTGATTGTCAACCATTCGTATACTACTTCCGTCAGCAAAATATAGTGAACCGTCGGTCGCAAACGCCATTCCCTTCGGGTATATAAGTCTGGCCTCCGGTGCAGGTTTGCCATCACCACACTTGAGGGGGTCGTGAGGGAAACAGCGGTCACCGTTGCCGACGACAACATCTAAATTAGTTTCCGGATCCTCTACTTTGTCGAGACTTAAGGAAATGAATTTTGATTTCAATATATATTTGACTCAAAATTGGATTCAATTGTCTTACGAATGGATTCTTAGGATTTGATGCCTTTCCGGATCAGCTATATAGAGGTGACCATCGATTGGACTCAACATAATGTGGTATTGATATGAATTGCGAAGACTTTTGTGTTTGAAAACAGTATAGACCTGTCGTTCCGGTGTTATCCGTCGGATGAGATTAGCGTCACCGACATATACACTACCGTCGGGTCCACTGGTCAGTGCAATGGGTGCTAATAGTCTATTATCTCGCGCTAAACCATTGCATTCCTGACCACAGATCAGATTTCGTGGCAAACCATTGCCCATAAGCACTGATATGACTCTCGGCTGTTGTTTAAAGAAAACAGTGGTTCCGTCGCCCTTCTGGAGCACCCCTTCATGAAAGTTATATCTGTGATGAATGTCTAGATTCCAAGAACCCAACTCTGATATATCCATATCATAACCCCTGAGCGTAGTGGACAGTGCGGTCCAAATGGTTTGTCCGCAATCTTTATATACATATCCGACAAACACTAAAGTGAACGACAATTAAATGCATTGAAAACTACTATCACTTGAGATGCCATACCTTTGGCAACAGTAATGCCATAGACTTTCTGTTTATAGATATTCCTCTTATTCCAAGAGTAGGTGTATTTAATGTCGGGGTCGGCTTCAAAGGTCTTCTCAAAGAGTATGCCTTCAATTACAATACGTAATAATACGAGTCTTAGACCTTTTGAGATCACTGATGGCGTCAACTGAACGTGAATTGTGGATAAGTAGCCCTGACTATAGCTACTGTGGTAAACCAAATGCAAGTGCGAGCCAGGGATGGCCAAACTTTCCTGTAGGACCTGTTCAGTCGTGAAATGGGAATATATGAATGAGAATCGATTGAAATCTGAACTCAAGCTATAAATTGTGATTTAGATGTTGAGGGGAAAGGGAGAACCGACTGAAGCAGCGGTGGATGTAATGAATTCAGTGTTGAATTAAAATTTCAAAATATAAGTGCAATTTTGAGTCAAAATCTGATTTTGTGAATGAATTTTAAAATAGTCTTTGCTTTGAATTGTGCTATAAATCAGAGCATAAGATATATCGCTATTCAGTGCTCAGAATAAAAATGAAATGAAATCCAAAACTAATAAAAAGTTTTTCACATTTTTCTCATATATTTTCTTCCGTTTCATAAAATATCAGTAAATTTATTGATGAAAATCATTGCTTGAATTTGATTATACCCACTGACCTGAGTCTCTGCGATCACTGCGCTCTTCTCAGTGCAGCCTCCCTGTGCTCCCGGACGTAGACTTTCGTGAAGTATTGGTTTCATGAGATCGTAGTCGTGTTGAAGACAATGCCATTGCGTTTCATTGCGCTTCTTATCACTGATTATCGTTTGGACGCCTATTGAGACCCAAAACAGTGTTATTCAATGTTTTCATATGTTTTTGACATTTATATGACTTATGACTAAATCCTTTCATAAACTTATAGGAAAACAAAAGACAGGGAAAAGACAAACACAAAGACAATCACTATTCATGTCAAGTGTCGGCACAGCTCTGCGAACCTGTATTAAAGAGATCTGTTTGTGAGGAATCGGTGTCGTCTGACGGCGCCGATGACATGACAACCGGATTCAACATCACTATAATGTCATTCCAGGGAACAACGACTGTCCTCTTAATCGGATGAAATGGATTGCGTTGGAACTGTAGTATAACAGCTCCGCCACCGTTCACTAGGATGTCAAACCTATGTGAGCACACGTAGTGCACAATAGGAAGAGTAATATTTGACCCGAAAGTGAATGCATAGCATGTAATGATCCAAAAGCCAGTGTCAGAGGAAAGATAGGTTTCATAAAAGTTGTGAAGAAAGAGAAAAATTGCAAAACTTTTAGAGAAGCCGTAAATCTTTAGTGAAGTAATGATATTAGATATTCATACCATCCGTCCACTCGGGTGAGAGTAAACCCAAACTGTGGATCAGTGGAAACGCTTACACGTATACCAATAAGACCATTGCCTTCACGACTAATAACTTGGCCCCGAATTACAGATACACGACTACAGGCGCCCAAAGAGTCGAGTGATGAGAGAATGGGATATACAATAAAAGCATTAGAAGTGTTAGACAAGTGTCAGTGCAGTTGAAAATAGTGGCAAAAATGAGAAGATTTATTGCATTTAAACTAAAATTGATGACAATTTTGCTTCAAATTTAGTTTAAGATTTCTTTTCACGATTTGGGCGCTCACTATAAGAGCAGGGTTTGAGCTAATGGTCTGAAAAGAGTAGAGAAAACCCCCAAAAATACATATAAATCTAAGATTCTCTCAAAAGAGTGAGAAGACATTGATAGAGGAGAGAAGCCTACAGTACTTGTGCTCTGACTCTGACACCTACTAATGCTATTCATATATTTAAATACCGAAAGAGAAGAGAAGTGAAGAGAATTGGATATAAGAGACAATAAATGTGTAAAGAATTTGAACTAAAATAAGAGAAAAACTGTTGAAGTATTCGCCGCAATGAGACTTTACTGGACAGAAAGTGAACTCAATGGGAAAGGTATGCAATTGCAGTTAAAACAACGGCGCCGTTATTAGAATTAATAGCCGTATATATTAAACAAGAATCTGCTATAAAAAGAAGAAGAGAATTGCAAATTGCATATAAGGGTTGGGTATACAGTAAGTGTTGGTGTTGTCGTGCATTAACTTAATTTGAAATATACTTTAATAGTCCTTAGAGGTCAGGCAGAAAGTATAAGTGCTTTAAACAGTTAGGCAGAGGAGAAAAAACTGGTCTAACGGTTGTGTAGTTTAAGAGAAATATTTAGTAAATGTAAGCAATTTTTACACAACAGTTGTGTTCATCTTATGTGAGGATAATTCGGGTGAAAATACTTTGAGATAAAAATTGTTTTCTTATCATAAAATGAAATGAAAGTAAAAATTATTGTAATTTTTGCCACTTTTTGGACACATTTTTGCTTTTATTTGCTCAAAAGTGTTTGAAAACGCATTTTTAAATTTGGCACTGGTAGGAAATGCCGATTATTTGGATTGCATGCTCACTAGAAGATTGCACTACTATTACTACACCGATGTATGGCATACCAGAGCATAGGGAACGTAGGATAGTATAGGGAGATGGAGTATTGAGTGTTTGCATGTTATATATGACTGAGACGGAGCATTAGAGCACTGATAGCACTGAACATTTCATTTTTTAAATGCATTAGAATTTCTCTCTTCGGATAAGGTTTAAGAGTATTGTATCGAAAATGGGAGAGAAGTTAAGAGTTGTTGTCATTTGGATATTCTATAGGAAAGACGGCACAGATAGGTAGGGGAGAGAGATATGGCATTAGGAGAGGGTTTAGGGAGAGGTTTGGATCGATGGGTTCAATACATAAATGAATGCCAGAGGGGGTGGAAGAGCACAAAAACATAGAAACACTAATACAAACATAACATACAATATGCGTAACAATGATAGGGTTAGCACACAAACAGATATAAGGTCTGTCCTCTTAAGGCATATCTTCAATGAGCACAAGACTATCATTGAAGCAAAAGAGGAATTAAAAGCATAAGACAGACAACAAAAATCACATCCAATTGTTCTCAACATTTAATGAGATCCTAAGTGCAAGTGTTTGCCGATATGTTTACATTCAGAGCACAGACACTATATATTATGAGCACAAGTATTAGACGCAAAGACAAAAGACATTTA
The DNA here is from genome assembly GCA_034687845.1 of Pantelozetes paolii. Lineage (NCBI taxonomy): Eukaryota > Metazoa > Arthropoda > Arachnida > Sarcoptiformes > Oribellidae > Pantelozetes > Pantelozetes paolii. The sequence continues at coordinate 11,880 of JAQGAT010000894.1, forward strand.
ATCAAAACATAGAGACTAAGCATAACATTAATAATTAGTGAATAATCACTTGAAATGTGATTTCAAACGCAAAAAATTACATAACATTTACGCTTTCATTGAAAACATTTAGAGATTTCTTGTTTTTGTTATTTTTTTTGTCAACAAATAATTGGCCGAAAGATTGAAACAAATAATAAATCAAAGGATAGATTAGAGGCAGTGAAGCCACTGTCGGAGCTCTGATCAGATCTGATGTCAATTTTAGAGATAATCATAATTTCTCTGACATTTAATTAGCTTTTACTCTCAGATAAGACTTGAAAATAGTTTGAGTGAAATGTATTTAATTCTGGATTTAATGGTATTATTGAAGACTTAAAGCATTTTTTTCTGATTATAAAAATAGCAGAATATAATCAGTCGTTTCACTAATTATTTGATATTTTTTGAATAAAAATTGGTAACATTTAAGAGGATTAGACGATTAGGGGATAGATCCTTGGTTAAAGTTTTTCTGTTCATAATTACAATCGATTGATATATTGATCGGAAGATAACGTATTTGTCAAACAATATATGGGTTTAACTATTTTTGATACAGAATAGCGACGGGAGGTTTTTGGATAGCATTTCTGCCCAGCACTGGCATATTAGCAGCGAGTTTTGAAATCAAATAAAAATAGACAAAAAACTAAATAAAGTGTTTATATATGACATAAAAATAAAATAAGTATTGAATTAAGACCTGAAACACAAGAAAAAGTACAAAAGAAAAACTAAAACACAAAGTCTTTTAGATATATATTAACGAGTTATTGATTGAACATAACTTGTGGGCCGAGAGGGTCGGCACTGGGAATCAATTTAAAGCTACTTTTTTCTCCATTTCTATTTCACTTCTAATTCATTTTCAGTTTAGATTAGTTTTTATACTGGTATTGGAGGTAATGGAGGCACAGATACTCACCTCTGTTTGAAGGCACTCCAGAACAGACTGGACGGGTAGTAGAAGTAGTAGTAGTGATAAAGAGTGAATAAATGCATCAATAATTAGTTATTCATGTAATTATATATTAAAGGGTGGAAAATGATAGAGAAATGGAAAGGGGGTTTGAAATTCAAATTTAATGATTGAAAAGAAAATATCGATTTATTTATTGTTTTATATTTGAGTTGAACTGAAATTATAGTGAGTTTTGAGTATATTTTAATGATTTTTAAATCAATTGATTTATTAATGAAAAACTGGCGTAAAATATGTGAGAATTAATGGTTGAATGAAAAGTAAAATTGAAGGGAAAGTAGTTATTATTTTAGGGAAATAGGAAATGGAGGAAATGAAGCTTCAATTTCTGATATGAGAAATGTCAAATAAGTTGTTGTTTTATATATTGATATTATTTTTTGGTCTAAAAATTAATGACTACTTTAACTAAAAATAATTTCTAACATTCAATCAACTATTTTACTACTGATTTCAAAACTAATACTACTGGTAATTGAGGGGTGAAAAGCAAATTATGTCCAAATGCAAACTCAGGGGTACTTTTGTTAGGGATATGGAGGAAGTAAATCATATTAAACGAAATCAATTACTCTTTTATATAATGATCTCTAAAACTATTATAAACAGAAAAACACATAAAACTCTTCGCAAAACAAAACTAAACAAAAATATTGAAAAACTAAAAATCAAAGTAAATATTAACTGAAAAAACTAGTAATGCATTCAAAACACAAGCATTTGTTTAAAAATAAATACATTTTTGATTCAATACTAAGAAAAATAAGATTTGATATAAATGTTTGAGAAGAAAATGATGATAAAAGTATGGCTGCATTATGTATATGAAGGCACTGGTAGGCACGGGTAGACTGTTTATGCTATGAAAATATTTTTCTTTACACCTAATAAAATACTTTGAGTGATATTAACAGTACATAACGGTTGCCTATCTTCTCGTACTACCTGTGCCTGTATTGTATGAATTTTTATGTATTATAAAAATAGGCGAAACAGTGTTAGCATTATTTTTTCAATATTTTATGGTTACATAAACAAAGTCTGGAGTTTATGTCCTTAAAAGTAATGTTTACTAAACGACTAAACCATACATTTTTCACAATATATACAAACAGTTGTGAAACGATCGCAAAAATAGGGGCTTTTATATGCCTTTGACAGCAGTTGTCAAACGGATAGAGAATACCAATGAATATAACTTTGAAATAATGTTTTGAATATAAGTTATATAACAAAAGACTGATAGGCAGGACAGTGGCAACACTGCCGGTGCTGTTTCAATGAGGATTGGATTTTTGATTAGAGATTGGAAAGGTAGGAAAATAGGGTTAATAAGGAGTAAACAAGGAATAATTGATTTGAAGGGTATTTTTGAAACTTTTAACGCAAATTGAAAATAAGACTCTTTTGATTGATTTGAGAGGAGAGGGGATGGGATGTGAGGGAAAGGTATGGGAATAATGTGTGGAAAGCTATGAAATTTGCTTCACAAGAATCAACACATAATGCAGAGCTGAAGATGAGATTAAAATAAATTACTTTTATGAATGAAATAAACATAAAATATGAGAGAAATGCACCACAAGTTTGACAGCAATTGCTTTAAAAGACATTAGATTTTTGTATGAATTTTGTTATTTTGAATACAAATTGTTTGCAAATAATATGTGAATAAAGTTTATGAGAGAAGAGAAACACTTTTGAATGAATGAGAATAACATATAAAACACATATCAAATGATGGGAACATAAAAGGGTGGGAATCGGATGATATTTTATGATTTTGTTGTTCAGACCCTTATTTTTAGTCTTAAATATAAATCTTTTAGACTAAAAGTTTGGTTAATATTTTGAAAGCATTTTTATATTAGTATGAAATGTAGTGCTCGTTATGGAAGTCATTCAACAAATTATTTGTTGAGTTTTTTTGTCACAAATATTATACCATTTTGTGAATAAATTTTTTAAAAGATTTAAATGATTTTAAAATAAAATTTGAATTCATTTTTAACTAAAGTTAAGAAAATATGAAAATTTCAAAACTGAATGATTTGATGATTATTTTCGTTGACTTTTTTGTGTAATTAATGTTTTCTCTAAAAGATTGTCTCAATTTCTTAGCAATTAATGACTGAATGTCTAAATCTTTTTTATATCATGTATTGAATAGATCTGAAGATCTGATCCACTGATCCGACAATTATATTATAGTTGCGCTCAAGAAATGAATGGTGTATTCAATTGGTATAAATGGAGAGAGCATTGTGTTTGTGTTAATGTATAGGTCGGTGCTGTCCATCCGGTGCTTACCTTTCAGAATATTCGTCTTTATGTGCATAACTTTGAACACTTGACTCTTCAATCAAGAATTTCATCTTCTGGTAGAAACTGGCGGTCACTGCAGGCGGTTGTTTCCGCAACAGTATGTCCGACGGGTCAGGGCTTGTGATACACATAAGCGACTGATGACTACAATAGTAGTTTAAGAATAGGACAGGGATTAGAAAAATTGATTGCATGTGTGAATCATTAGTTATTCATCACTTAATGGTTACTTAAACTAATGATTGTTTTATCCGATTATAAGCCATAAAACTAATTGTAATTAATATTAAGTTTTGTCAAAAAGTGTTTAAAAATTAATGAAAACTTCATTCAAATGAGAAAATAATTAACAAAAATCTAATTAAAACCAATCATTGGATGATATTATGGCTTATTGTCGTCAAAAACAAGAGTTCAAGTGTTGGGTTCAAAAGCGCCTGTAATTACCAATGATCACGACTACAGCACTCGCTGTCCGCACAGTCAGATAAGCCGTCTGTAAGTGAATTTAATAGTTATGTTATTACATTTGAAATACACCTTAAATAGGGGTATAATTAAAGTAAATAAAAGATTAAGAGATTTATAAAACACTTATAAAAACACAACAGAGTTATGCAAATCAAGTGTTTTTGTTATGCAGTGGTTATAAAACCATACAAACCATTATCGTTGTCAATATCGTCGGCACAGTTGGTCTCTTGTGGGGCCGAACAGTCTCTACCACCCCATCCATCTCTGCACCGACACATCCATTCCTCGTTGCGTCGAACACACTCTCCATGACTGGAACACCCTTTGGGACAGCCGTCTGGTTATAAGGAGAGACACAAATACATGAGAAATGCATTTAAACTGAGAATTGAATGCAATTTTGTGACAAAACACGTCAAACCACTGGTGTTTGCAATCAATTCATTCATTTATGAAACTTTTATTGCATAACAATACATACCAAGTGTGCAGTGCCTACCCATCCAGCCTTGTATGCAAATACAGGTGCCATTATTGCACTGTCCGTGCTCTAGACACCGGTGATCACAAGTCTGTTCATCACAACGGGAACCGTGCCATCCATTGTCACAAACACAACGACCCCCTTCGCACTCACCGTGAAGACCACAATCGAGATTACATTTGGCTTTAATTGAGAAATATTGAGACAAATAAGAGGGTTATCGGCAGTAAGGGTGCGGACAAGCAATTAATTGCATAATACATAGCAAGTGCACTAAAAGAGGGGCTGAAATGAATACAAACCGATATCACAGTCAGCACCAGTAAAATGAGTAAAACAAACACACTTTCCAGAGTCCAAGTCGTAAACACCTTTTGTATGTCCGGCCAAACATATGACAAAATCAATAGTAATATAGTATTAGTTAATAAACAGAGAGAATAAGCACTGAATATAATGTATGTGTCGTTCAGTCGTTCCTCTAATCAAATAAAAGTCCAAATAATAGTCTAAATGAAAATGAATGACAAATAAGTGTATATAAAGAGGGGAACGGTATTTGAATGACTGGCTTAGAATCGATGTTTGTCTTATTGACTGGCAGTCTATTGTTGTGTTTGAGGACAGGCATACATACCGTGTGCGGAACAGTTGGGGAAGAATTGACTTAATCTCTGGTCAGCATCACTACAATTAATGCCAGTCCATCCAACTTTGCACCAGCACTGGCCATCAATACAGGCTCCATGTCCTGCACACGACGGATCCAAACAGTCAACTAAACAATGGTATGAATAAAAGTATTGCCAAAGAATTAGATCCAAAAATAAAGCGCTTTTTATAAAACAATTTTAAGCAAACAATGACTGAATATATAAATGCAATGAACTCTCAGTTCCTCTGAATTAGAGCTCTCTTTGAGAGAAGACTTTTATTTCATCTTTTCTTTCGTTTGTTTTTTTTCTCTATTTTTTATTCCCTGTATTTCTTGGCGTGAATTAAATGCTTACGAATAAGGAATAGTAAGAAAGGGTATGAAAAGGGGTATAAAAACTAAGTTCAGCGTCAAATCGATTCTTTATTTTCGCTTCCCTTCCCTTCCCTCCCTTTCCCTTATATTCATTGTCTCACGAATTGCAAAGATTGTAAATAAAATGCATTGAATGGACAGGAATATAGTGGTTAATAGACCCAACAGTGCACCGGTAGGTCAGCTCTGTTGGATAATACAAATAAAAACAAATATAAAACAAACAATGAGTTGGAAAATAAAATTAAAACTTAGTTTCGGCTATTGTTTGACAACTGGACAGTTGGGTTTGGTTTGTATCACTGGGAATGGAACGGAAAATAAGGGGTATTTGTGAAAACAAATTAATTATTTTCGAGACAACAAAATAAATGACTTAAATGTCTGAGTCATGCGATTCACTCATTAGTGTTGAAAAACAGATGAGAGTCTAAATGTGTTTTGAATTGATATACCAGTGCTGACCACTGGACACATACCGATCTCACAGCTATCGCCCCGAAAGCCACTCAAACACTGACAAACACCAGAAACACATTTTCCCCTTCCGTTACAATCGGATACTTCACAGTCAGTGGATCTGATATTACATTCCGGGCCTTTCCAACCCGTTTCGCATCGGCAGCTGCCCTGGAGGTATCGGCCGTGTCCTCCACACAGCACTGGACACACATCTGATAGAAATTAATTAATTAAATAAAGGGTTTGTTTGCATAAAACCAAGTAATGACTTACTATCGGCGCAGTCGTGTCCGATATAGCCTTCAATTGAATCATAAAATTAATTAAAATTACAATTAGTTGTCATATAATTGTATGAATACCTGGAAAGCACTGGCATTTTCCTAAATGACAGTTCCCGTGATTATGACAATTGTTAGGACAAGTGGTCGGAACTTCTTCTGCAATAAAATAATTGAAATTATAATAAATTAAATGTAATTTTAAATGAATTTAAAAATATTTGAATAAAAATTTATTTATAAACTTCAACTTAAAACAATTGTAGCAAGGATATATTTCAAGTTAATCAAACTCGCATATATTTTGCCTGTTTTTATTTAAATTATAAACTGTAATAAGATATATAACTTCTGGTGTGAACCTGGTTATTGATGAGAAATATATACAACTGGACATCATAATGTAAGTAAATGATGAAATTAATTTATTTTTAATATTTGACAAAAGTGTCTTGCTCATATAAAATTATTTGATCAAAGTTTGGAAACAACTAATAAATTACATATATTTTCATTTTTCCTTTACCAGGGTATTAAATATTTATATATTATTACATTTGTATTGAAGAAACTGATTTGAAATATTGATCAGAGGTAGTGGCGATTGGTTACATTTATTTTGAAATGATCTTGTTGCATAATTTTGATTAAGGTGAAAATCAATAATGATTATATACAGGTTTTTCCACGATATTTACCCTTTAATTGATAATTAATTAAGAAATTTGATTTTAAAATACTCAATACGTTTGGGATATAAAGCAGTTATGGACTGTAATAAACTATTGACTTAAAATTACCAGTATATTAGCACCCAGCATATTTATAATTGTGTTAGCATTTTAAAATTAAATTAAAATAATACCTTGCAAACTTAACTTTTGACTTTTAACACTCAAATATAAACTCAGAATTCTTAACAATGGAAAATATTGATAAATAAAATTGACACTGAATATATTTTCAATATATTTCGTTATCTTGCAATCAATTAACTCAAATAACATTTGAAACAATTGAAAGATTGTTGTAATTGTTGTATAAAATGGTTATTAAACTAACATTTCATTCATTTTTATATTTCATTTATGATTATTATATTCCGGAATAGTTTTATTGCATTTTTATGTCTCCAAAGACTACTTTAATAACAATTCATAAAAATAAACAGAAATATTAAAAACAATGAAAAAAAAAGTTTTACACAATTTGTATGACATTCAGTGAGTAAGACCTGTCACACACTACTGTCTGACCGAATATATGTGACTCGGATTCAAATAATTAGACTATAATTAGGAGTTGTGGCACAAAAACACTATTAATTATGTGAGGAATAGAGAGCACCAGAAGAAAGTAAAACTAATTGTGATTTTTTTGTGTTGTTTTCAATTGAATTAATGTTTAATTTTTAGGTCAGAAAAACAATTCTCTGAAATGAATTTCAATACCAATTGAGGATTGAATTCAAAAAAATGTTTTACCAAATGAACGGTTAATGACTTACTGGCGATATTAGCCGTCAATACCAAAGGGACGGTCTCATCGACATCGTTGATAATTGTCAGATACCAGGCCCCGGGTTCAAAGTATTGCAACAGCTCTACGTCTGATGACTGCTATTTGGGTTATAATTATAGTATTTAATCAATTATTTTCAGTAAATGTGCAAAAATTTATGTCAAAATCGCTTTAAATATAATTCAATACTATTTATAGAAATTAATTATAAATTTAGTTTCAATTCATATAACAATCAAATCTTTAATTAATAAAAAATATTGGGAAATATCCCTGAAAATAGCATTTAAGGTGTAATTCTAGTAATTAGTTACTAAGAGTTGCGAAATATCCCCTGAATTGCATTCAATGTGTAATTACTTTGATTAAAATAAAAAGTTTTAAAATTATTAACACTTTTTGTATTGAAATAAAATTAAATGCATTTTCTTCTGAAGATTTATATCAAGAATATTAAGAAAACATTTTTCACTTTAGAGTCAGATATTTATTGCCATTCCCTGAGAATACATACAGTCAAACCTGGTTTTCGGACCTCAGTTCTGACAAGAGGTTTGAGGGATAAAAACGAGGGAGGGATAGAAACAAATATAATATCAAAAGTCATTGAAATCATTGAATATTTTATTTAAATCAAACAAAAAGTGAATTAAAAGTTATTAATTAAAAATATGAGTGATTTTTGATTGTTTAAAATTTAAAAAACCTTTCAGACATTTTATTGGGTCATGGAGGAGATTATGGACCTAAATTTTTGTTTAACAGCACATATTTTTATAGTATTTTTAACGCTGATTGCGAATCTCAACTCTAAAAATTTCTATCTTGATTATTTCATGACTTTTCACATAATATATGGTGAAAATCCAAAATACTTATATACTAGTTAATTTTGGTTTTATGTTAATTATAAATGATATTCTCAATTTATAATATAAAATATAATTTACATAATAATAATTAACATTCACTACTTAATATTTTTTATTGGCTAATTCGCAAATGTTACTTGATTCAATTATTATAAACTGGTTATTACTTTGATTTGATTTCCAATATAATATTCTAGTTATAATAATAAAATTAGCATAATAGATTACAAAATATACTCATCTTCTATATAAACATTATTAGAAACACTATGAATTGGGAATTTCATTGGCAATTAACATAAAATCAGAATTAACTAGTATATAGTTATTTTGGTTTTCACCATATATAGTGCAAAAGGGCATGGAATAATCAAGATAAAAATTATTAGAGTTTAATTTCGTAATCAGCGTTAGAAAACACTATAAAAATATGTGCTATCTTAAACAAAAATTTGGGTTCATAGACTCCTCCATGACCTTTTATTGTTTATTTAAAATTTATTTTCACTTAAAAGTAAAATCAATTTCAACGAAAAAAAGTTACAGTTTTTGTAAAAAATAACTTTCAATTGAGGGATAAAAACGAATATTTTTTGCATTGAATTGTATGATATCTGTCTCAAAATGTAGGGACAAATTCAAGGGAGGGATAAAAACGAGAGGG
>JAQGAT010000895.1:0-20956 GCA_034687845.1 Pantelozetes paolii
AGAGAGAGAGAGAGAGAGAGAGAGAGAGAGACTTCCTATAATACCAAACAAAATGAGTGAATAAAGAATTTTTATAAAAAAATGTTTTAAAATTTTTATTTTAAATTTAAATTGACTTCAATTTCAAGTATAAAATAAAAGAAATTTGTTTTTAATATAATATTTATATGAAAATATAATTTAGTCATAAATTATTCATAAACCCCTTTCATTAAAATAACCGCTAATAAGGGGTTTTATTTTTAGATTATTTAATTTGATTTTCAAAAGAATTTTATAAAATATTTCTTTTCATTAAAATGAGATTTGAATTTAAAAAGTAATATCAAAACGAAAATAATATTTATTTTATGCAAAAATCAATATCTTTTTCATAAATACTTTCAATTGAAAACGTTTTTTTGACTTTACGTCTAAAAATAATCAAACATTGATGTCATGACTCACAAGAATATCATGTTTTCAACAAATTTTAACGATTATTAATACATCAAAAATACAATACATATGACATACAGAGCCAAAGGGGGTATTTGTCAAAATTGATACTAACCTGAAATTTTAGATTAGATATGTCAGAAATAATTAAAAATTTAACATGTTAATTTATTAGAATCACGAGTTTTAATCAGTTTATATGTGTTGGTGTTGAATGAATTAGAATAATGCCTCTGAGAATAGAGACCCTGGTATGTCATCAGTTCTATAAAAGCTTATTTAAACAGAACTTTAACATAAAATGTCATTCCTTTGCTCTGAAGTTATTTAATCCTGATGTTTGCAACGGTAGCCAAAAGGCATTCATAAGAATTCTGTTTTTCATTAATGAAATCAATTGTAAAACAAATATATATTTTAAGAATTTATTTGAATTATATTTGAATTACATTAGAAATGAAACAAAAATGAGAATTTAGTAAAAATATTTTCAAAATCAATGATTGACTCAAAATTTGATTGAATTTTCTTTCATTCAAATCAAATTAAACCCAAAAAGGTTTCAAACCATTTGTGATTTGAAAAAATTTAAAATTCATTATTTTCTGTGAAGAAGATTAAGAAATGTTAGTTTTCTTACAGAAAAAGATTTATTGAATTGAAAAACAAAATATAAATTAAGTGATAAACCTTTGAACCAAATGTCAGGCATAAGAGGATTGACTCTAATCCTACAACTGTTTGGAAACAATACATAATTAATACCTGAAAAGATGTATTGAATCTAAAGTTCAGGTGACATAGAGTGACATAAAGTGTCTAAATGTGTGTATTTTGGACCTAAATCAAGGTCTCTATTAAACTGAAAGGGCTATACATAGACTTGAATTTATAGATCAATAATCAGAGCAGAGTATAGATATGTTTCTTATCCATGCGCGCCCACTACAGCATCACTACTACCAGTGCTTTATCCCAATGTGATCTATATTGAAGGTGTGAGCGTTGAGAAGAGGACAGACTGTTTGACAAACAGTTCTTATATAATGTTATTTAGATCTAAATATCGATTTGTCTAATCATTGATAAAGTATTTGTCTTTAAACCAAAAATTGTTGAGAAATTTGTTGGAAATCAATGTTAAAACGAAATGTCATCCAAACATAAATCATCCGAATTGTTGTTAGTCTTGAATCTCATGTAAAGCCATCTGACTTTGAATTTCTAAAGACTTCAAACTCAAGAATTTTGATCAACTGTTGAATGTTTGGCCAAATATACAGATATAATGGAAATATCGATAGAAAATGCAAAACTAAATGAAGTTTCAAAACGACATCAAAGTTTGAATAGACATAGAGTGCATGACGTGAAGTCATTACTCACTTACACAAAGTTCTTCCTAATCTTTGCTTACGTTGTATTCATCGGTGGAAGTGCTCTAACCCTAAACCAATTGATTAAATTTCTAACCCATGACGACTATGAGCTCAGCGGTTGGATAACAGCCATCTCTCTATTAGTTTTGGGTGCAATCAGTTTTGCGGGTCTCTGGGCCTCATTCAAAGAGGACGCGTGTCTTCTAATAGTCCACGGAGTGATCATTTCAGTGGTATTTGTATTACATGTCGTCCTCTTGTTTTACCTGAAGAATGTCTGCGTCGACACCCGACAGAAGTGTTACAGCAATTTGGCGACCCCTCCGGGTATAGCACCGATACTCATCGCCATCTCAGAGCTTGCTATAGCTGTCTGTGCTTTCTTTATGGCACTGGCAATAGAGTCCGAGAAGAAGCGTCAAAATGAGTCACATATTCTTGATATGACATGAATTGCTTACAAATGATAATAAATAAGTATTTTATATAATGTTATACAAAATCAATGTTTATATTAAGAGTTGATATTATAATGAATTAAACGTAAGTTTACTTTAATATAAATTATTTATTCAAAGCTTTAAAGCTTTTCTCCATTTTTAATGATAATTGTCGTTAATTTGTTGACATATTTGTATACATTGTTTATCTCAACCTTAATGTTAATTATTTAATACTAATTAATATTTTAGTGAAATATAAGTAGTTATGAGAGCTTTGGCTAACTTTGCGTTTCATCTGTTCATGTCTTTCAGACAATTAAAAAGACAGTAAACAGATATTAATTGAGAAATAGTGCACAAAAACAATACAAACCAATACTTAATGATTAAAACCAATGAAACGAATATTTTATATAAAGTTTAGTCAAAATTAATTGTCATTTTGTTTACAAAACATAACATTTTAGTTGATTTGATGCTTATTTTCAAAACATACCCTTAATTTAGTACAAAGGTCATTTAGTACATAGTTATATAACTGTATATAAATGTAGTTATGCTGTACTGTATAACTTATATTCATTTTAATACTAATCCAATCATTAATCCAAATATCATATTATCCTAAAACACAATCAAATCCTAAGAAATGTTATTTTGTGTAAAATGTTTAGAAATATTCAACAATTTTCTACGTTTTTGTCATTTTATTAAATAAAATGTGATTTAATTTTTAACTTTTATTTAATTTATTGACAAGAATTGAAAGAATATTCTGGTTTTCTATGATTTCAATTAAAGGAAAACTCAATCTACCCGTCCTATCGCTTGAGTAATATCCTAAATGTCATCTTTTCTATCGTTGTATTCAAAGCCACTTTAAATGACTTTCATTTCAAGGGTTTGAAATAAAAGTCTATAAATAGTGTTAACATTGAGTTCTCTTAATATTTATCGTCAATTGAATAGCAGTGTCTCATAAAATAGGATCAGCTCTTTGTTGGCCACTCCACCCTTTCCACCCATCCCTCAGTCATTATGTGAAATCATAATCGACTCATTAGATAATGTTTGACTAAAAGGGGTCTAAATTATAATTTCTTTGTCATTAAGTGTTTGAGTTTATAATAAGACAATCAATCAATTTGTTTGTGAAAAAAGTACCGAAAAATGCATTATAGAAGTCATTGTTAAACAACTTTTTAGATCTCATTATAATTCATGAATTAATCTATTAATCTATTTCTCAAGCATTACAAGAGTTTTATGTAAATTATTAGTCAAATAATAATTGACTTTAATTTTGATATATCTATAGATTTCTCAATAGATTTCATCGACATTTCAGTTAAATAAAAGTGCTTTTCATTACTATTACTATATATATGACATTCAATGCATCTGAGATCTCACTAATTGATTGCTAAGACAGCAATCAATAGCAAAAAATGTCCGGCACTTAGAGTACAGGAATGATAAAAGTTTCATCAAATATTAAATCTGAAAAACAATTTGTTTTTATTATTAATAAATATTTTATTCAAATTTGTTATTCGTTTTGCATATAAATGAAAATTTATTCAAATATATCAAAAAAGAGGGGGAAATGGATGTCTTTTTTGTGCTCAGCATTGAGAACATCAACCAAATAGCAGATAACACCTGAATATCCCTCAAACAAACCGAAAGGACTTTTCATGTCTTTTATTACTTCTGAATAATTTCTGGAAACAATATATTTTGCAAATCGTTGTGCTCTTTGAAGATGTTTGAGATCACCAGTGATTTTATATAGAAGTAGAAAACAATATCCATTTCCAGCAATTCCATGGCAAAGACCGGGATAGTTCTGTGAGAGTCCGCGCCTCCAAACTATTTCTCCACATTTGAGACACGCTTTCAAATACATTTCTGATTTCCACACAATGTATGCTTTGGCCAAAAGCCATACAATACCTGACGACCCGTTGCACCAATTGATGGTCTCTTCCGACTCTTTTGTGTGATTGACACTATTGGCAGTAAAAGGAAAGGTTCCGTTAGGTCTTTGATTAGACATTACAAAATCAACGCTTTCTTTGATTATTGTATTGTATTTTTTAATTTTCATTATTTCTTTAATTGAAAGCAATGACAACAAAGTGCCTGAAAACCCAAAAGTGTTACCCAAGTATAGGAAGCAATCTTTTTGGTATATTAGGGGCGAAACTATTTTATTTGACTTTTGCTTTAATCCGCAATCGATTGAAGAAATGCATAAATTTGTTAACAATTCCCTACAAATCACTTCACTATTCATTGATTTATTGATGACAAGTGAAGCACTTATATAACCCGCCCTTCCATTGATGTATGAATTACTTCCGTTGGAAACAAAGTTCTCTTTAACTGAATAACCAGTGATTCGTACAAAACAATCCAAATAGTAGTTACGGCCCTCTTCTTCACCCAAAGAGTCAAATACAAGACACGAGACAACTATTATTCCAGCGTTTCCTTTGATTACTGATGAACTCAAACACGTATTACCATAATTCCCCCCTTTGGCCCCCTTGGGCTCTTTGCTCAGCGATTGCAAGCTCTTAATGATCAAAGTTTTAGCGTTTTGTAGAAATTCTGTCCGTTTTTGTTGATTGAAATACAACTGTTGTTGTGATAAATACCAAAACATATAAGCGATACCAGAATTGCCAGAATATATATCGCGTTCACATTTATTGCCGTCATTTTGAATGACATTATTTACAATATGTTCAGTAATTTCTTGAATTTTATTTACAATCAATTCATTCACTTCTTGAGACAGATTGACATTTGGATCAAAGTCTTTCAAAGTGTTGTCCAAATGATGAATATTTCTGAAACAAGAATTCATTGATATTTGAAAGTAATATAAATCTCTTTTCAATAAAATCCCGATTCAATTGAAAAATATTTGATTAACTGTTTTTATGTCTATTGTTGTGAACGTATTGAATAAAATTCAATCAATTTTTAATTCAATTCAAAAGTATTCTCAAAATATTTATATATTTTTTAAAAGATATTTTTTAATAATGTTTTCACAAACTATTGAATAAAGTCTTAAACTCTGTTTTAAAGTTAAAATAATAGCAATACTTCAATAAATTAATGGATTTTTAAACATTAAACACAAATTAATGCTATTTTCTCTTTTAATTGATTGCAATGACTATAAATAGAGATCAAACATAAGGACCTAATAATTATAAGTCATTGAAATTAAAATCTAATTTAATATTGCTTTTGTTGTTATAATATTGCTGTAAGTCTTCAGCAATTGATATATTTATAAAATATTAAATAGTTATTTGAGTGCTCTTATGAACCAAAAGATAGTTTTCAGACGAAAGAAATAATTTTTGTCATAAAATTGTTAATCGATTGAAGAATCAGAAAATTTTAGTTTAAAAATAATTTTCAAAATCATTGAAATAGGTTTTCAATTAAATATACTGTACTTTAAGAGCAATCAATGCTTTAAGCAATAAATTGCTAACAAATACAAACAACTGGTTATTCATTAATTCCCGGCTCAACCTATTTATTATTACTTAATGTTATAAATATATTTGCGTTGAACTGAACTTTAATTTATTGCCAGATATTTATATTGAATAATATATTACAACAATATATGAAAATATCTGATATAATTGTGATAACTGTCCAAATCATGCCATTGTTTAGCAGACAATTCATTGCTTATTCATTGAAATCTCTGCTGTTTTATAGAGTTTTTACTATGAATTCAATTAAACCTTATTTTTTGAGTTCATGTAAACATCGGATTTAAAAAACAAATCCAAAAATAAGAAATGCTTTTCAGAAATGAATTAAATTATAAATTGAGTGCAAAATAGTATATAATTTCTGATTTTTATATATAAAACTGATTTTTAATTTCACATGAATTTAAAAGTTTCTCTGAATTTCACTACAAAAATAACTTTTGGTTGAGTTAAGGGGTATTAATGTCTTATATAATATGCAATACAAGTGAAGAATAAGTTGATTATAATTTTAGGTTTATGTAAAAGTAGGCCAAAACATGTTTGACTGCCAGAAGAAGTCATTGACAGGACAGGTAGTAAAGGGCGTAATTCCTAATCACTAATAACACTGTTTCTCCCGAAATGATGTGTCGGTTCTGTGTTTCCGAATAAATATCTATTCATTTGAATTGGATTTCAATGCCATTCATGTGTTTATTACTCCAAACACACCACTCGTCAAACGAGTTGTTGGTTTGGGGGACGTTTGGGGGGAACTGGCATTCAAACGACACACTTATATCATTGCCACAAATGATGGTAAATTAGTTGTGTTTGTTATAACAGCACAGTTATGCCAGAGTTATGCACAGGTGTGCAAATCCAAGCACTACTCGCACCACAACTCATAAACTTTGCAAAAACTTTAAACACGACTCGAATCGTAGTTTTCATTAATATTATTGAAAATAAATATCAGTTTTAAACAGATTTTCTCTAAAATCCTGAAAACATTTAAACATTTGATATCAAATAATATGAAAATATTTTTCAATATTAACTGAAAATCTTTAAAAACATTTGATGTTATGTTTGAGTGAATTCTGCGAACAAATGACTGATTCAGTGATAAATATTTGAATACCTTTTGAATGAATCATAACTTTTGTGAGAATCTCGACATTGAATGTGAAAATTGATTTCAAATTATTTGTTAACATTTCACCTCAACTTCAAGAATGGATAGAAGTAACTCATTTGGATGTTTGAAATATACCTTGATAACAGTGAACATGCTTGGAATGGCTGCTGGGATTGCGGGCTTTATAACAGGGTTGGCCAAACCCGATGTGTTGGCTGGGAGTGAAGTCAGTGGCTCTCAGTTGACGATTATATCTATTTTTCTACTTTTTATTGCATTCATTGGATTTTTTGGTGCATTTCGTCAACATTTTTATCTTTTGCTTATTTACGGTGTCTTCATATTAGTCTCATTTGCGTTAAGGATCTTCTGGTTAATCACCTCATACTGGCACAGAGGGGAGACATTCATCCTGGATGCAAATATCGCCACATCCCTGATGTCAGGCATTATAATGGTTCTCATTATGGTCTTTGCCTTTCTGTTAGCGCTGGCCATCAGAAGAGATGTGATCGCAGATGAAAAACAAAACAAGAAAAACAAAAATAAGAAAAATATTAATAACAAAAATGTTAAATATATTGATGTGAAAAATGATGTCAAAAATCCGGCGTAAAGTCAACAAATATTTTAATTTAATTTCAAACAAATTTTAGATTAAATTATTATTTTAATCAAATTTCTTATCATAGCTTTAATGTTGTTATTCATGATATGAGTAAACATTTTTATTAACTATTCATTCATTTTGATCTGTTTTAACATATTTTTAAACAAAACTCTATATTAATGTAAAAAACTTTAAATTTTTTAATATTATTATTAGATTTTTTGTTTAATTAATATAATTATTGAAAATTGTTTTGCTTTTTGTTTTGTTGAAAATTATTATTAATATTATATTTTTGAAATAATATATTCAGAAATCCTATCATTATTGGTAAGAGATTATTGTTTTTTGAAAATTTCTTTTTATAACATGTTTTACAACTAAAATGACTGTAATTTTCATGTTTTTTGTTTCATTTTTTTAATATATATTTTCACGAAAATACTTTTTTTAGATCTCATTAAAAACCGCCAAAAATGTAAATATAATAAAAATATTTTTATATAAACTCGTTGTGAAGTCTTTTTTGATAATTATAGTGAAACTGTGTTTTATTTTTTACAAAACTTTCCTCTCTCAGTATTTAGAGACACAAAATGACATTGGTGTTAATTCTGTTCAATTGATTTCAATCACTTAATGCCTTATAAATTAATTGAAAATTATTTGCAATGTTTAACATTTGCTTTGAGTTTCCATTCAAAACTGAATTTTAATGAATTAATTGTAAACTATTTTCAAAACCATTTCTCATATCTATTATTATATTATTATTCAAAGCTTTGAATAAATTAATGTAATATTAATTGCAGTGATATTTAATATCAGATGAAATGAATACCAAATAATATGCATTGAAATAAGAAAACCTATTATTCTGTTGCCATTAAAGGACAGGTGTTTTGGACTTTAATCATATAAAAATCATTTGATATTTCAAAACATTTCTTGAATTTAATGATAAATACTTTAAAACTTGATTAATAATTGTTTCAAATATTTCTAAGAAGTCATTAATCTCTTCCAAAAACAGAGATTTGATTTTCAAAAATATATTTGCATAACATTATAGGCAAAGGTTTAGATCCTCTTCCCCTACAAATGTAGATAAGGTTTGCATTGAGTTTCATATAAAACACTTATATTATATATTATATAAGAAAACAACTGCTTTCTAGTGTTCAGCAATCACAATACAAATTTGGCATGGCTTCTATAATTTAATCAAATATTTCAAGGATTAAATTAGTCAATTATTTAACCATGTTTATTTTTAAACAAATATATTATTAAACTTGATCAAATGTAGTCGATTTGTAGATATATTCATCCAGTACATTTGATTGTTTAATGTAATACTTAGAGGAGAGAAATGCTATAAACAGTTCAAATAATTTTTAGTCTATTTTTAGCATTTGTTAAACAATTTCTTATTTATTTAAAAATTGATTTTTAAAAAACAATTTAAACCATAATTATTGATAAAAACCCCTTAAAATCCAATTTAATCAATGGCTTCTACATTTTAACCCCTTTTGAGTATTTAACCCAATATTTTATTTTTCACAACAAAAGTCTTTGGCTTTAAAATGACTTTTTTTTGGAGATTCTTTGAGAAAATTATTACTTTTCTTATCTTAAAGTTATGTAAAACTCATTTAATTTTTATCAAGGTAGTGGGAAATGTTTGCCTGAAAATCAACGCTAAGTTGCCTGAGATGTCAATAATCTTGAATAAAAATAAAATTGAGAAATACTTTTTGCACAAACAATCAAACATTTAGACCACAACTAAATTCCCATTCAATTAAGGGGTCAATCAATCGGTTTGACGGTTTATATAACTTTTTTTGTGTATATATTGAGAGAAAATATTAATTAAAATCTGTTTACAAGTTTATGAAAAAAAGTTTTACACAAGTATTGAAAATTGGGTCAAATATTTTCAGAAACATTTTATAACACATAAATATAATTCAATAAATATCTTATGAAAACTGATATTTTGTTCATTCGATGCAATGATTATTTGAATTCAATGTTATCTTCAAATAAAATATTATTTGATTAAAAAATATTTCATTGAAATTGTGGTTCAATTTCCGGTTTAGTTCACAATTAGATCCATAATTGTCTGCATTTTAGTAAATAATTTCAATTAAAATATTGTAATAAACATTGAATTTGACCTCAATTTCAAAGATTGACTTTAATTTTCAGTTATTATAATATACTTTAATATTGAAAGCATTGAAAAGTGTTCCCAAACTCTAGTCCTAATTGAGTGGAGAGTTAGGTTAGAGTCAAATGCATGGCAGCACCGAATCATACTATTTAACCACACTTTCCATACTCTGGTCTGAATCCCAACCTCTATCCCCAATGTTGTTATCCAAAAGCATAGCATAAAGTGTTGGATCAATAAAAACATGGAATACCAGCACAACTACTGGTGAACTACTGGTGTTTGGCATGAGATCAAACTTATGCAATGCTAACCAATGCTAAACAACAAACAAATTGTAAATATTATTATATGTTTAGTGAATGAGTAAAACTAAATACAAGTCTAAAATGCAATCATTGATGCTATCATTGAATTCACAAAATGAGACTGAATTTGCATTTTCTTATCAATTGATTCTCAAAACCAGAAAATTATTGCTATTTTTATGATGTTTTGCAGAATTCTTATGGAATTCCAAGAATTAATTGACAAATAAATGACTGAAATAAAGACGATATCATTGGTTCAGTGAATTCAAAGATAATGTCTTCAATTAAATACAAATATATTTTGATTTTCATTAATGTTATAGTAATTGTGTTGAGTATTCTTGTGCTGGTGTTTGTCCACCAAACAGATAACGAAGACTTTGTCGAGAAAGTGCTCATCGGAGTGGCATTAGTGGCCTATTGTCTGTCCATCGTTGGCTCGATTGCCGTCGGATTAGAAAATATATGCATTTTATCGATATATGCACTCATTTTGTCACTTGTTTTCATCGGTTGTTCAATATTTCTGGTCATTAATACCTTGGATGCTCTGCTTAAAGAAGTGGAACAATTACTTTCATTTATTCGTTGCCTTCTGTTGGCACTGATAGGCATTTCCTCAGTGCAAGTGTTGGCCGCATATTATTTAATTTATGAAATAATAATTGAAAGAAAGACCAATCGATACAATCAGTACAGACTGACGACTGCTCTCAATATTGATGAGCTCTGATCGACAAAACCTATTAAGCCATCAATTGATTGAATGATTTATTGGTCTATATGTTTGAAACTACCTTTTCTTTAATATAAGATGATTATAAACATTGCATAATAAGAGTGAATCCGATATTTATTATGTTTTAATGAATAAATGTGTTTAAATTGAAGTCATAATGAATTTTGTCTGAAATATGATATAAAAGACTAATAGATATGAAAAATGTTTTAATAAAAACATATATAACACAAAAGTCACGCAATTATTGTAAAGTTAGTGAAAATATGGCATAATTTCTAAGAAAACCAATTATTATATGATATTCGTTGCCATTATTATACGAGTCTTGAACACAATTGCATTCACTGTTGAAGTCCTTTATTTCTGCCCATAAGTTGTGAATTCATTTAAAGGTATTGTATTTGAAATCAACTATTCTTTTGTGAAATTCAACGAATATTTTGTTATTTAATCTGTTTTTGAATTATTCAGAGATAATAAGGAAGTTCTTGAATAACAGCTATTATTAATGTGATTGAGAAGAAGATAAAGAAAATTATTGATAAATAAACAAAACTAATGGATAAGTCAACGGTCTTTGAGAGCACTGGCAGTAAGAGTGTGAAAATTATTCTAAGTCTTATTCTTCTGGTATTTGCGGTGACGGACCTGTTTTTAACAGCAATTATTGGTCACGAAATCTTAATCATTGCAAATGTGAACAGATTTTTGCTATCAGTTTACTCATTGATATTGATTTCTGAAGTAATTGTTGCACTTCTTGTCATCACTTTTGAGATATTTTATATACAAATACTTTATTTGAAATTTTTGTTATGTTTTTTAGCAATTGTTTCAATCGTT
Organism: Pantelozetes paolii; assembly: GCA_034687845.1. NCBI lineage: Eukaryota > Metazoa > Arthropoda > Arachnida > Sarcoptiformes > Oribellidae > Pantelozetes > Pantelozetes paolii. The sequence continues at coordinate 11,608 of JAQGAT010000895.1, forward strand.
TTAAAGTTTATTTCACAAATAAATGTAATAATTGGCGCAAATATTACACTATTTTTTACTTCAATTGAATTTTTTCTCATTTTATTGATTTTAATCCCAAATAAACTCAAATATAAGTTTGATTTTTATAATTGTGTTTAAAATACATTTTTTGTATAAAATAATTAAGCAATTGATTGGATGAACAAAATTAAAGTACATTTTGCCTTCATTTACATTAGTCTCTGATCTTATACACTATATTTGACTAAAAACTTGTGATTGTATTAACTATTTCTTAAATTAATTGATAATTAAGTCATTTTATAGTATTTATTGACTGAAATATAAAAACTTATGAAATGTTTTACAAAATAAACTGTTTTTAGAAATTAAACAAATAATAAATGTATTAAAAGTTTGTTTAAAAATTTATTGAAATTTTTTAATCTATGAATAAATACTTAAATATAATTATTGACTGAATGTCTGATGTATTCATAAATAAGTGTTTGAATTGGGATTTGAATGAACTTTTAATTTTGGTTCAAAGGAATTGGAGACAAAGAGACAGCACCCGCATAGAGACTCAGCACCGGATGGCTCGACAACCGGACAGGTTATGCAAACATCTATTGTTTTCAACTTATATGTGAAAATAGGTTTACCTATTGTTTAGGTTTTCATTGAATGAATTCAATGTTTCCATTGAATGTGTATTAATTATATTAATGTTTGGATTCAAAGCATTGTTTTTTATATATTTTCAATCAATTTTATCCAAAGATTTTACTTTACTTTTACCGCAAATTGAATTCATTTTTATTAATCAAAGAATATTCTGTTATTACTTTGTATTCAGCTTTCAATACAAACTGATTTGCAATTCATTGAACATAGAATTGAAATTAAAATAATTCTCAAAATATAAACACATTTTAATAAATACACAAAAAATCTAATTTAAATTATTTCCGCATTCTTTACACAAATTAATGACAAATAAAACATAAAAATAATGTTTTTATTCAAAGCATTTGTTTCTCAAAAGATTTTATGTTTATATACGATATAGTATTGAATAACAAATTGATATTTTGTTTTCAAAATAAACTCAATTATTGTTAAATTGTTTTCAAATAAAATGACATTTATTCAAACAAAATATATTTTATACAAAACTATAAACATTTATAAAACTTTTTTTGACCAAAACATAAATATTTTATATTTTATATAAACAAACATTTTGTTAGAAAATATAAAAATTCTTAGAAATTCTTATATTTTTATTGTAATATAATAACTGAAAAACAATTTGAAACAAAAATCGATAAAAACAATGCAATCATTACCTGTAATACCCATTCAATTAAAGACAGGTTAATGTACTTTAGATTAAATTGGATTTCATGGCAATGAAAAAAAGGAAACTTTTGTTATATTAATATTAATTATTTTAATCGTTGTCAATGCAGACGTGATGACAGTCCACCCAATTATCATAACTGTATATAACATGAATGCAAATATAGAGTTCAATATCAGTCCACAAACAGTAAAATGTCTTTTTTTGGTCAAAATTATTCATTGATTACAATAAATGTAATGAAAAGTTATTTGATGTCAAAATTTCATTCCAATGTAATCCATGTTAATTAAAATGAATCCCAAGAGTTAATCATAAAACTTCAGAGTGGACTCAGTGAGGGTGTGTTTGCTATTATCCAAAAGAGTTCATCGATACCAGTGCTATACCGACCAAAATAAATGATACAGTATTTTGCTGTCATTTGAATAAATGAATTGAAAACAAAGCTTAAAAGAAAAACAAAGTCTTGTGTTGTGTTTGCAATAAAATGTTTCCGTTTGTGATTCAAAGTGTCTTTATTTTACTGAACTTAATCTCATTTATTTTGGGTATCATTAGTATTGTTTCTCTACTATTAGTTCCAGAAGAATATGATTCAAGTGATTGGCAAATAAGAAATCTATTGATTTATACCATTATGTTTGTCATCGTTTCAAAGATAGGGATAATTGGCTCTTATTTTATGTGTAAACTGTGTTTAATAATCTATACAACGGTTATGTTTCTGTTCATTGCATTCAACTATATGAGCTGGTTCATATTCCCAGCCCAGGCATTTATACAGGCGCCGATAGAATTCATATTATTGACCTCTCTCTTTGATTTGGTTGAACTCTTTTGTGCACTTTATCTGATTTTTATCATAAGAAAAGAGCAGATATTCAACAGAATAACTCCATTGAAGACAATCGATAGCTTGGAATAATTGATGACCAAAACTATCCAATGTCTGCCCAACACTAATCATCATAACTTAATCACTTAATTCCAAGAATGAGTGAAACGTTTAAATCTTTCCATCAATTGATTACTTTTTCCAAAAGTCTTTCATTTGGATATAATTTGTGTTTATTTTTAGTGAATTTTATTAATTATATATTTCTTATTGAATAACTGTTTAATAGGTTTATTAGAAGAAAGCTCCTTTAATACACTCCTTTAACATTAAATTTAAATCATTTGTATTATAATATAAATAAATGTATAATTTTTGGATCAATAAACGTCACAAACATTGATTGAATTGTTTTATGTATTAGTTTTGTAATATAAAATGTTTTTCAACAAACAATTGATTAAAAAATTGAAATTCAATTCATATTTCAATTTCTTTTTCATTTTCATTTGTTTTATTCATTTGGTTATCATTACTAGAGTTTGAGTTTTTGTCGTTTTCATCCCTCATAAGAAAAAATCTAATAATTTTCATCAATTGTTGTCTCACTTCTCGTTTCTTCAGTGAACCACCGGCTAAGACAGACATGGCTAGAGTTACAGCTATTGATATAATAGCCCAATCAGGCAATGCATTTGAAGACATCATTCCCATCCCTAAACTCATTAAAATGATTAGTTAATCAATTAAATACATTGAATAAGACATCTCTAACCCATGCCTCTGATGCATCTTCCGTTCAATTTACGGCCACTCATGCACTGACAACGACCTAAAGTACACAAAGACTCTGGAAATCTGTTCCGACACTCTTCACTGGAGTGACAAAAAACTGTCTGACCTTTGAATGAAAGAAAAATTAAATCAAAAGTATTTGTAAATCAAAGTTAACTAACATTTCATTTGTATTTGCATTGAAGTTAAGTCACATTCACATGAGTTGTATGTTTGGTCACATATACTGTGTTTTGTATCGCAGTCTTCATGTGTTGAACAGTTTTTGTTCAAATTAACTGATTTTAACATAAATTCAGTTCAAGAAAAGTGTTTCAAAACATATTTGACCACAACTTACAGATCACTTTGTTTTGGTCTCCAATGTCTTCAAAACTACTGTCATTTGAATTGTTTTTTGAGTTTTGAGTTGAATTTGTTGTAATGTTTTGCAAATCCTCTTCACATTTGATTGAAATTAAAAGCAAAGAAATCAATGAAAATAATGAAAACATTTTGAAACGTATTTTTAGAAAAATTATTTTCAAATCATATTAATTATAAAAACATTTATTATTTTTGAATCAAATGTTTATCAAATGATTTGATCGGAAATACATCACTAATTGACTATCAATTGATTGAAAGTGTTTTCAAACATAAAGGAAATGTTAATTTAGGTTAACATTGGTTTGTAATTAATGTTATGATTGTTTGCAATAATAGTCTGAATTGATGTCCAGTTTTCAATGACAGTCAACTGATAACCGGGTTATCATTCAATACAAGGAATGATAGGTTTGGGAACAAAAAATTTCATTTTATTGCTAAATAGATTTCGTTTAAAATCTTCATATAAAGGGATATAAAGATGTTATAATAGATAACCAAGGAAAGTGTTATTTTCTAATTTCTTTATTTCTATGTTATTCAATTCTAAATGTTTATTTACAAATAAAAGTATCTTGTAGTTTAATTGACCAAGTTTATTGTTTAGTATTCATTATTCATCCAAATTATATAAACCTGACAACAGTTTTGCAAATCTAATGCTAACAAACACTAAATGCCATTCATTAACAAAATATTTATATTAAACAAATTAGTAAATGATTTTTAGTAAACGATGTGTTCATTAAGTTAACATTAGATTGACATTACTTTTGATCAAAAATACACAAGAATTTGTGGAAATTAACAAAAAATATATCTTTTGTATTGAATTTTATGATTACTTATGAACGCAAACATCAAAACATTATTTCATTTCAAATTATTCTGAATTGCAAATGAGATAAACATTAGGGAAAAGGATGTAATAAATTAGAATGAAGATAAAAATATAAACAAGGTCTTCTTTTAAGAATATTGTATATTTAAATGAAGTTATTTTGAAAGATATTTTTATATTTAAAATAACATTTAGTAAAAAATATAAATCATTTTCATTAAATTTATTATTAAATCTAAACAATTCTGGGTTATTTACAAATATTTTGAAGTTAGGTGCAGGGAAGTTTCTCCTTTAAGTGAGGCTTAATAAATACATGATATTAGGGTTTAGTCCATACTTTCTGAAAATATTTCAAATAGTTTTCATTAAATTGCTTACAAATTGTCATAAATTCGTTAAAAAATATTCAAATCTTATGAAAACAAAAATATCTTTTCATTGACACTGACATCGACTAAAAGATAGTGAAAATCATTGATATTTTAGTTAAAATAACTTATAAATGATTGATAAATATGATGTTAAGTGCTGTGCGAATGCCTAGAAAGGGATGTCTGAGCTTTGAAGATGAATCAAATAAAGCAAAACTTTATACTAAATAGAGATCATATCTATTGCTATAGAAACACATTTTCATCAAATCTTTGGTTATTTTCTTTAGAGTTTCAGCTCAGCTCTGAAGAGCTTTTCCGACACTCATCTGATTTTGTTTCAAATCTCTAATAAAAGTGTATTATTTGTCATTTAACCCCCTTTTGTGATCACTTTTAGTAATAACTTTTTATCTCATTGTATAATAAAATGCCTTTAAGTAAAGGCCAGGTGGTATTGAAATACACCTTAATTTTGGTAAATATTTTATTAATAGTTTTGGTTTCTGTAACAATGATTCGTGAATTACTTGTAATCAATGGTTTCAATCGTTTTCAACCATTAAATACCAATTCCTCTGTAATTAACAATTTTACCAATACTTCCAAAGAGAAGAACATTAAACTCATTATTGACTCAATTATCCGATACTTGAACGCACTGTTGGGTCTGTGGGCCGGCATTAAACTCCTGTTTACACTTTTGATAATATACGGAATCGTTTTAATTGTATCACTGGTTGTCATGATATCCATAGGACTTGGAAGCGAACAATTGGGTTCTGAGTCTTACTCTGAGAGCTATTCCATCGGAATATTCCACATATTCGTTGCCATATTCTTAGCGCTCTTGGCTTTCAGGTTGGCCTGTATTACAAAGACAGGCATTGAAGTGGTTGAGACTGAACAAGAAGTACATGAGGATCAAGAAGCACATAACCAATGTGAAATTGTTTGAATTTATCATAAATAAATATATCTAACGCATATGAAATAATTAAAAAAATGACCAAGGTACGATTTCATATGTATCAATATATTTAATACAATTACAAACATTGAAATTTTATACCTTGGTTAGTCCTCAGAGCTCTTTTTATCCTTAATGTTTGTGAATCTTTAATGTAATGTTTGTAAAGTATTGTAAAATATTTAATGTAATTTTGAGTTTGAATTCAAAGCAATATTTTATTTATATTTTTCACTAAATCTCTCTCTTTTTGAAAAATATTTATAATTCATATCAAAATTTATTTCACAATCATTTTATTTGAACTCAAAATTGTTTTTATACGTAATTTTCAAACGAATGGTTTCAATAAAATTTAATAATTACTGATATTTCAAGTAATTATAAATCAGTTGATTTTAGTTATGTATTCATATCTCGATCATCTCATAAATAAGCGATGTATTTGTGTATTCAGACAATAATATTGATTGTAATAATTGTCATTCAAATAAAATAATTCATTGATTAATAAAGTATTTTTTGTGCAAACTTTTTTGTCATTTCTTTAGTTTACATAAAATCAGTGCAAACATTGATTATTATTTTCCAAATGGATTGGGTTTTATTATATTTATTATTAACTAATGATTTTCCAAATATTTCAAAACTCCGTGTATTTTCAGTTAATTTTAGATTTTTAAATTTTTTTTATTGAAATACTATGTATTTCAACAAATACTGTAACTCTGTACTATAAACATGGTTATTTATTTCTTAATAATAGATAAAAAGATTCATGTTACCCATTTAATTTGAGTTTAGAGACATCTAAAAGCATGAAATCCTTAAATCCATGAAATCTTTTTAAAATATTAAAAGATTGAAAATGTAGTGAAATATCAAATGATTTTTTCATTGTTTCCTAACTTTGAAATACATTTGAGAATTAAAAGATTTATTTCTTACTATTATTTTGATTTTTATTTGTCATTAAATATATTATTTTATTGCAAAAATAAATTTTATTATTATTATTACTATTTTCGGCAAAAATAAGATTTATTTGAAGTGTTTTTCGTTCACAAGAATTGATTTAATTTACACCAAAACTTGAATTAATATTTTATAACCTTTTCATGATTTCTCATTCAATATGTTTTGAAATGTTATGAAAAATAGGACTCATTTCCCAAAAGATTGTCAAAAATGTTTCAAATTTTCAATTATCGACATCAAAATGAATGCAAACCTAAATAACTGAAAGTTTTTTTTAACAAATTATCCAAAAAAGTAAACCAAAGATTGTCTATCAAAATGTGATGCAAAAAATAAACACATTTTTGTTTGGCTCTAAAAAAAGATAATCTATTTTTGAACACAAAACTCAATCAGTATTACAAGAGTTACTCTACTCTAAGGAAACCAAGTCTTCATCTATAAGTGCAGTGTTTTGGTAGTGAAGAGACAATAAGATGTCTACTTATGGCTCTCCAAAGCTTATTAAATATTCATTACTACTCTTTAATTCAATTATTTTTATTATCGGATGTTTTGTACTTATCGTTGGTGTCATTGAAATCATTAATTACAGGACAAATCAATTTGAATATAATTTAGAGGAAGAGTCAGAAAAACTTGAATTATTTAATGACACCCTTTCCTCCAACTTCACCCTTTCCGTCAACTTCACAATGATCATGGAGGACCGGTTCCCCAGTACAGGGTCTCCCAGTGTTATATTGATTCTTGGTATTTCAACTGTTGTTGTGTCTGTTTTGGGAATATTGGCCACAAATAAAGAGAAGGTGAAACTCCTGTCCGCGTATTCAACGGCACTTATAATCGCATTCTTCGTCCGCTTTCTCTTCTTTTTGGCCACAGTTTGTATGTATTCATTCACTACTGACTACAACCCAATCCGTTGGACAACACTATTGAGTGCTTCCGTATTAATCATTGAATTGATTCTTGTGTTTTGTGTCTGTCATTTGAGACGACTTATCAAAAGAGGAAATATTCAACAAATTATTGAAAGACTTCCCGATTCTTGAGATTTAAATAATCAATGGTTTATACAGTGAGTTGTCGTTTGATATTTCAATCTTTTATTAAACGTGAAATGTTTTGCTGATATTTGCATCGATTTCTCAATCATATCGTTGAATATCAATGTCTTTTTGATGAATAATACATAAAAATGATTGTATTTTATGCTTATATCAGATATTATTGAAAATCAAATCAATGAATCAATAATTTATATAAAAATGAGTTTTTATGTCAAAACTGTTGTCATATTTATGAGAAAAAGTAAAAGTATTTTAATCTTAAGTTATTTTCAAATCATTTATTCAATTAGTATTAAATAAATTGTTTTAATGATTAATGAAATAAATTATTGAACAAAAAATTTCTTTAAATGTTTTTCAGCCCAATCTTTACGCATCCGATATAAGTTCAGACGGACTGTCTCCAACTTCTCCAGCATCTACTGTGGCTCAGACTAAAGAATAGTTGCCATAGAGACTGACATTTAGGATGTAGTGCCAGCTCTGCCTCTCTATCCAGACTCTGGATTCAAGAAAAGATATTTTTGAGGTCATCAGCAAAATAGTCTGAAATTACTGTATATTAACTCAAATGCGATAACATTTTGAGAGACAAACAGATCATCAGTTGTTGTGTTTGTAATCATTTGTTTAATATTTGAATAAAGGAATAGGTATTCAAAGATGTGATCATAAGTTCGTCTAACTGTGCGAAAGATGTCTATAAAAGTTGTTTGGGTGAAGACAGTGAAGTCAATCATCGAGTTTGTGTCAGTCGTGTACTTCATTGTCGGGGCGTTTGTATTCTTGGGTAGTCTTCTGCTGCTGTTATGGGCAGTCGTGCCGTCGACGAGCATCAAAGCCGGGTCTTATATGATCGCCTCATTCGTGTCCATCGGCACAGCACTCATAGGTTTTATCGGAGCCTATACTGAAAACTTTTGTATGACTATGGCTTATGGGGTGCTTATGATTGTGACGTTCGCTATGAGAACCATATCAGCGCTCGTATTGTTGAAGATAACTGGCATTCCTTACGAGACGGAGATCCCGGCCTTTCTGCACGGCTTTCCCGGCACTTCCATGGTCTACATCGAACTGGTCTACGCCTTAATAGAGATAACCCTATCTATGAGTGCTTTCTATCTTTCGTGGGCTATCCATAAGAAGGAGTCATTGATTCAATTGAACCCTCAATACTACTATACGGCACCCAATTATGAATCAATTCATTCAAACTCTAGTCTTATTTAAAATAATGTAAAAATTGTTTTCAACGAAACTATAGTTAAAGTAATTGTAAATTAGATTTTGTATTATTTGTTCATTTCATGTCTTATGTGACAAATGGTTCCTATTTTTAGATTTAATTTCTTATTTAGTGCTCAAAATGTAATTCATTTCAAAAATAATTGAATTTATTGTAAAAAAAACACTAAAAATAAACAGAAATTGATTTCAAATGAAATATATTTTGGAGTTTTTCAGTAAATATTTATTTAATTATAAAATACTTTTCCTTTTGAAATAAAAACTCAAATATTTTAGTCAATTATAATAATTACTAATAATTGCGTAAAAATAGCTGTTTTTCCTAAAATTAATTAAACATAAGTAAAGGAACCAAATATTTCTCATGTGATTCATATCTAATTGAAATCCTTTTGTGTTTAAACTAATTATTTGAAAGTACAGTAAATTATCGTGTTATCAACCATGGTTTCTGTCATATTCTCGTTTTTGTCATCACTTTTATAAAACACTTAACCTTTCCCTATAAACCT
>JAQGAT010000896.1:0-20940 GCA_034687845.1 Pantelozetes paolii
ATACCCTGTTTATAGCACTTGGAAATGAGTATTCATTAATATAATGACATATTAATGCAAGGTGAATTATTTCTTTTTATTGAACTTTATTATAAGGGCTACTAAAAATGTAAAATATTGTAACTTTTATGTGTATATTCATGTATCTAGTGTTATCCTGATAAAATGCGGTCAGTTTAAGATGCGCTCTCAAATACGGTCCTAACTTTAAATTAATAAACGTATTAACTTATCCTGGATATATTTGAATATTCCAAAACAAGACATCCCTAACCACATTCCTAACAGTCCGCCGATATTTGATATAAACTGTATTAATGTCATCTCTGGCACTGATATTACTGATTTGTCTGCTTTTTTACCATGCTGAATCATTATATTTATATTCTGGGGTAATTCTGTTTCATTTGATTTTGACTTTTGCTTAAAATTCAATTCATAGAAATTGATTTCACAATCAATCGGACATTTGTTGTAACAATATTTAAACATCCTTTGCTTATATTTTAAGTAACATTGCTTAGTTTCACTCTGAAGATTGAATGAGTAGGGACAATACTTGCTGTGCTTAACATTCATGAAATTCCTCTCTCTTAATAAATCATCTCTGTCATATATACAATTGAATCCACATAATTGTTGCCATGTTTTGATGTAGCACTCGGCCAAACAGTCACTCCTTAGATGTCTGTCCGGATCGATGTCATCGGTTTCATAGTTCATACAATTGGTGTCATAACCCGTTCCCAAGCGTTCAATCTTTATGCGTGAATAAGAGACAGTATATTCAGTGTTGCTGTCAATGGGATAGAAATTGATTTGTCTATAAAGATATGGCAACAGATTTGAGGAGTGCATTGAAATCAATATTTTATTATCTTTATGATTGTAGATTGACCAAGGTATTACTTCATTATTCGTTGAAATGTTAATGTTCATTTTCATAGTTTCAATGTCAAATAAGATTTTCCTTTTACTTGTAAGAGCACTGAAAAATGTAAAACACTTTCTTATTTTATATACCGACTGTTTCGGGTGATCTGCTTCCCAATCAAACACAAAACTCTCAACAGGGTTATAGTCATACTCAAGAACAAATCTTGACGAACCATTTGCAAGATCTTCTTCAACATCCACTGAAACACTATAATTCATGTCATTTATGTCAATACTTAAATCAATTAGTTTACTGATTGGTAGATATTGATTGAATATATCACTGTAAACATCCATATATAATGTTTCAAGGTATTTTTGGATTTCAATGTTATGTAATAGAAATGTTTTGCGAATATATTTCAAATACTTTTCATAAATATTTGCAAATTTTTTATTAAGTTTTGCCGCCTTTTTAAACGACAGGTAAAAAGGATTACATATTGTGAATGACGGGATGCTTTCAAAATAATTAATGAACTCAATATTTGTTTTCGTAACTGTTGAACCACCAAGATACTTATGTGATAATATACTTGACTGATATAAGAAGAAACTTAAAATTATTAAAAATATTAAATGTTTTAAAAACCAAATAATTATTTGTTTTACAAATGATTGCATAAAAAACAAACACTTTTTGAAAAATTGTTTTAAATTTCTTAACCGAATGTCTGAATAATGAGGAATAACCTGGACATTCATTTTTGCAATCAATGATTGACTTAAATTCAATACTAAACTGAAAACAATGAGAACTGAAACTGAAATATAATATAATATTTTTGTTTCAATTCTGTATTCAATTCAGTATTTATTGCAAACATTTAATAAAAATTTATTTCTATTTTAATACTTAAAACAAAAATCAGTTTTAAATGAAAAATCAATTTTTGAATTAAAATAATAACAATATTTATGTAAATATTTCATGCATTGAAGACATTATATAATTATAGTTTCAATTAAATTAAACCATAGTTTTAAACATTTATGTTGTGTTGGAAACACTGAGTGAATCTCAGATTCTAAAACATACAGTATTTAATATTAACGCTAACCTTTCACCTTTTATAAAATAATTAAGAAATACTAAATTTGTTTTTTATAAGCAATTTATTGCTAATATATTATGTTTTGAAATATACTTTGAATCAGTTTTACACAAATAATTACAAGGAAACCCAAAAATCAATAAATCATTTTCAATACTGTAAAATATTTTCATCATTGAGAGTAACACACAATTAATTTATCAATCAGAAATCATATCAACCTTTTAACTAATTTGAACCTGGATAGTTCAAACAGATCTATTGAAATCTATTATAATGTATTTTGTTTTCAGTTCAAATATGTTATGTTTAAATAAGTTATAAGTAATTTAAAGTCAATGAATAATAAATATATAATCTTCTGAACCGATATAAAGGTATGAGCCAGTACAATCTTTTAGGGATTATCTTTTACATCAATTATTATCGTCACAACAATTGATAGCCGTTTAGGCAATAGATTTGTGAATAGATTTCACTGTATTTTAGATAATCTATACTTAAATTCAAATTTATTTTTATTGTCAAAACATTTTCAAAAGTAATACAAAAATAAATGACTTTTTCCCAAAACTTTGCAAAACTTTATCTCATTTTTTATTTTTATTACTTTTTAAATGAAAATTGAATTTAAATTTTAAAAAAAGTTTTTATATATTATTTTATTTTATATTAAAATGAATTGAATTTTATTGAAAAATATTAACAAAATATTGAATTATGTGTTCATAACTGAAAACAATTTCGTAATAGAGAGTGCTTTTGATGTTATATAACATTGCACTCAAAGTTTGTACAGTATATCCCCTTATAGAGAGTCCCCTGAGGTTTCTAAATTGGAAACATCCTTCTCCTCGGACCCACATATCCTCCCCTCCCTTGGCTACACTCCATCACATCATTTGTCTGTCGTATGGATTGACTCATAATTTTAATAAACATTTAGTGAGAAACCGATCCTTTGTTTGAAGTGAATTCCGAGGCCTTCCGGATATGATTAGAGAAGAAACAGCGAAACATCGGTCGGAATATCCATCGATAGAGTGGACGGAGTGGTAATCACTTGAGGACAGGCGGGATATATGCGCTCCGATGAGCACTCGATTAAGCAAAAAAGCCTTTTGATGGTCGCAAGGGATTCCTTGTATCCGATATAGCTTTTAGTCACCGATTCCTCGCCCATGAGTTAGTGCCCCAAATGTGATGTCATCGACACATACCATCCCTTCCTCTCTATTACTCACTATTGAACACTCAGTTATATAAGACTACAATTGTTTATCAATCAAATTGAATATAAACTGAAAATAAAGTCATTTTTATTACACATATTAAGTCTAATCCAAAGCAATGCGGATTCAAGACTGGTATTAAAGCTCTGCCTAAAAGAGCCTATCGATAGCACCCAATGATTTCAATTTATTATTTATTAATAATAATCTGCAATCCATTTAGAGCTCAGTTACTAAATGCTGTGCAAAAGAGTAACCCTTTCTATGAATTATTAAAAGATTTTCTACCCTTTAAGCAATACATTGAGTATTATATGAGTTATGCAAAAAATGCCAAGATCAGTTGTGTTATAGTTTTTGATCTATTAATCAATTACAGTATATTTACTCATAAATGCATTTAACCCTGGAGTTGATGACTTCATAGCTATTATTTCACATAAAGTAATCCATAATTGCATTAAAAGTATTGTATATTTGTTCTGAGAATACGATTGCTTTGTGTTTAACAATGAAATGATTGATAACTCAAACCCAAAGACAATAAAAACTATTTTATTCACAATTTTATTGTTTTAGGCATTCAATTGAATTCATGTTTTTTAATGTAAGATATGATTGAAAAGTGATATTTAAAAATGTAATTAAAACTCTGAACCGAAAAAAGCAGTTAAGACTTCAGGTCTGACATAAACTTCACATTAATTTATTGTTAAAATAAAAATCACTTAAATTTAATTCAAAATTATATATCGTTTTGAAGAATATTTTTAGAAATGAATTCAATTCCTGAAAAAATAAATGCATTTTTATTTTTTATACACTTTTTTCTCATTTAATAATAAAAATAATGAATTCATTAAAAGTAATATAAAATAAAAGTTAAGTTCATTAGACGATAGACTCTTTATAATAGAGGTTTTGCCTTTGAATTGAAGTCAAATGAAAGCCATCGGTGCCGGACAGTTAGCTTGGGCTATAATATTGCACTCAATAATGAAGACCACACAGGTATTAGTGCGGCACAGGCAGAAAAATGTTATGGTTTTGTTTAACGCGATAAGTCTTAAAAAGATAGTTAAAAAAACGTTTTGGCGATTCAGTGCAGAGCATAGGAGAGAAGGAGTGCCGAAGGACTGGTGGACTGGAATCGCGAGCACTAGATATTCAGTACAATATTAAAACCGTAATCAAAAACACACCCGCACTTTGAGACTAAAGTTAAAATCAGAGCTAATATTATATATTAATAAAAATTGTTTTCAATCTTCAGAGCACTTAATGTTATTAATAATAATTCAATTTATTGTTCATCTCTTAAAATATTTTCATTAAATTTTTCATTAATTACTTAATGTTATAATAAAACACTGAATTGGTTTAGGGATGGATAGGTTTGGTTCATATCAGGGGTATTCAAACTGACGAGTGTTATCAACAATTGTCGATATTTTCAAATAAAGGGATTTCAAATAATTTGGTTTTTGGGGAAAAGGTTTTGTTAATTGTTATGAAGTTTATTAAAATAAAAAGTATTTTAATCTTTATCCATTAATTGTGCTTATTTCTTTTAACCCCCTGATTCATAACCTGGTTATATAACAAAGATTGAAACAATGTTTGTGACAATAAGTTGTTATTTTCATTGAAATGTATTTAATTTATACTTTAAATGCTTTTCATTAAAACCTAATATAAAGTCATTATTGTAATTGTTTTGTGAATAGATTTCACTGTATTTTAGATAATCTATACTTAATTTAGATTTAATTTATATTTTAAATACAAATGAAATTCAATTTTATATAAAATTAAGGTTTGATTTCCAAGAAAATAAACAGATCTTGAAAACAATACAATTCACATTAAATTTTAAACTGAATTCAAACTTATGTTTAAAACCAATAATTATTTGAAAATTTTCACTTAAAATGAGATGAATTTGTTAAACAAAGAGTTGATCTAAACTTTGATTCAAAAATTTCAATTAAACGGATAAATCAAGACATTTTTTGCACTACATTTATACAACCTATGAATGTTTAGCAATTATCAAGCGCAATTAAGAATAAATGATAAAGGTGAAAGAAATTTGTGATAAAATATAAAATAATTTAAAATATTTGTATAAATTTGAAGGAATTTCGCAAAAATTGATGAATTATTTAATTGATGTTAATTTTAAACCATTTTATGTTTACTCGTGTCATACAGTATGTCTCAAATATTTTTATAAATTTCTCTTTGATATCAAATATCTATAAAAAGAGACACTTTTTTAGTAAAGTGTTGGCCTCAGGGCTGACCACCACAGGAGTGATAGATATTTATTTCAAAATAAGATTCAATATTTAAGTCTTTCTGACACTTATTTCAAATAAAATTGTCATTCAATGCAGAACTCATTCAATCATTAATTGCTTCAGTTTTTCAAATCATAATTTGCAATAAAACTAAAGCTATCAATATATAAGTCATAAATTGTGCAAGTTTGTGTTTTTGAAAAATAAACGTGGTCTAATAATTTTGGCAAAGAGTCACCAATTGCTTGAAAAACAACAAAATCATATTCATTAGGACTGGTATAACACTGGTATTATACTAACTTTATAATAGCACTTGTAGTGAAGGTATAACTCAATTAATTTTATGCTTCACTGTTTAGATCCTTATCTCTGATAGTAGTTTGGGCTCAGCCTTAACCACCAGTGAAGCCCAGTATAACAACAAAGCGATTATAACTTCAATTACATTAAACTTCATTCAACTTTAGGTCTAATTATTGTGTATTTGTCTGAAAAGATGAAAGAAAATGAATTTAATAATAAAATTATGAGATTTTATTCAATTATAGCAGAGATAGGATCTAAAGTTACCTTAATCACTTATGATCAATTAATGATTATACAGGTATATTAAAATCTACAAACTATTTACTTTACAAAACATTGTATCCGAGTTTCAATTGAGTTACATAGCTATACTGTAAAAGCAACCTTGATCAATTGAACGAAAATTCTAGTTTTCAAATTCAAACCCTGGTCATAAGATAGCGCTATTGAAGCAACAAATCAATAAGTTTTATCACAAAATCAAAGTTTTGTCAATTAATGAGACGATAAAATCTCATCCTTACAGCACTTACAGCACTTACATCCCTACCATCCCTAACACCCCATGTATTAACAAATATTATCCAGAGTCACCTGAAATACATTTGTGTAAAACAAATCGTGTGAAAGCATTATAAGAGTGCTTTAAATAAGGGCTAGTATTTAGAGACCGCTCCCACTCACTGATCAATCTCTATGAAAGTGATGTAGAGCTCAGGTATAACTGAATTGAGATGCGATTTACACAATAATATTGTGCTGTTTTTTATTGGGGATCGTCATTGACTCAGGTGCTCAAAGCTCAGGGTATTGTTGGCTATAAATTCAGAGTGAGATTCAAAGTATCAAAATTACAAAGCGCTTCAATTTGTGTCTAATAGACAACTGGGTATTATAGGAATTGCTATAACAATAGGAATGACATTAAGTAATAATTGCAAACAATAGTACTGTAAATGCAATTGAAATTGAAATTTGATTTCTTTTCTCCAAATCCAATCCAATTGTGGATAAAAATGCGTTAAATGTTATGCGAAATATGAATTAAGAAATAAGTTTTGAGAGAAAAATACTATAATTTGTTTGAAAAGTGGTTTTCATTTAGTTTTAGAAATATTAAACAATACTTTAATGTTATGTTTGAGACAATTGTTTCAAATAAATAGTGATTTGTATTTGAATTATTTAAAAAACTATAGATTTAATGCTAATTGCATAGGAGATGGTCGATCTGCACAGGTATGTGCTGTTCAACTGTTACTTTACATAAAGACAAAGGTTTACATCTATTTTTGATTTTTAGTGTTTGTAATGATTTTCAAATGTGTATAAAATGTTTTTATAAAAAGGTTTAAATGTTATAAAAATTGCTACAAAAGATGTGCAAGAGTATAAATTAAGTGTTTAAGGAGTAGCTAATTTTAACCTGATATACAGTATTCAAGCACAAAAGTTATCAGTTGTTGATAAAAACGGATAGTTTTTATAAGTTTTGAATTTTAAATATAATTAATGTTTAATTAAACTTCAAATTTGATAAATATTTTTATCTTTAATAATACTAAACATTAAATGCGTTTAAAATATATTTTAAAATAATTTAGATTTTGTTAAATGTTTTTTAATTTTAATGTTTAATGTAATCACAAATGAGTTTAAAATTAATATTTCACTGATTCATCAAATTTTGGTTTTAATATAATTTTGATAAAAAAATAAATTTTGAGTTAAAAAAAACTAATCCTATATTTGAAAGAAGTTATAAAACATGTGAATTGAAAAATAAAAATAATATAAAACATTGAAAAACAATTCAATTTCTGCACTTATTTTACACCAAAATTTAAGTTCACTTTAAATGCACTAAAAATGTTGATATAATGAAAATAATTTTGACACCTATTTGTATATCAGAGTGTAATCTACAGCAGAAGATGTTATCCAGTGTTGTGTTCATTGACACAAACAAAGCCCAAAACTATTGTATAATGTTTTGAGCCATACCTACCCCTCTATACCACAACACCTATCAATTCTGTCTTTGAATTTCCTATTTTTCTCTTTCGTAACAATTTTTGCCAAACTTTTCCGAAATGTTTTTCAATTTTCTTCTATAATAGTAAACGCCTTCAAAGTAGTGGTGATATCCCACGCTTTGGTTAACATTATTTGGAGCACTGGCTGTGCCTTTCGTTTCATATAATCACAACTTTATTCAATATTTGAGTTTTGCTTTACTTTTAAATTGATTTTTACTGTATTTTAATCTGAACTCAGAATAAATTGAAATAATATGATATCAAAGAAACCTTTTTTAAGTGTTTTTACAATATTTTTCAATAGTTTTCTAGTTTTATATCAAACGATAAGAAATCAAAACATCTATAAATCATATTTGAAAAACATCTTTAACTAAAAGTACCAAAAAATGATTCATTGATTTTGATTTTGAAATCATAGTTAAGCACTGCTTTTAAAATTCAACGCTTTGTCAAAATATTTCATATTTGAGATCAGGTATTGAATTGTAAATAAGGTATGATTTTAGTCAAACAATTGTCTCTCATATTCACTAAAAATATAACTAAATATAAAAACTATTATAAAAATCTCTGAATTTCTTTATTTCTGATAATTTCAGGTGTAGTTACCTTTTAACGTGCAATAAATACCCCTTAAAACGATAATAATATCTTTTCTTTAAGAGAGTATTTAGTGTTTTCTCATAATAACTCAATTACACAAATGATTCTGAACCTAATGTGTCATATCCTCTGAATTTAAAGCATTATTTGTTTAAATTCGCTGAAAATTTCAAAATATTTTGAACGGAAATGAATTAAGTGTTTGACTTAGTCTTCAAAAAAAACCATTTCTTCAATGATATACACTTTGTATACACTTCGCCCAAACGGATAACAAGTGCTCTTATTTTGGGTGTTGTGTTGACTTTGAATATTTTGCACTCAATCTGTTGTATAGATTTTCAGCCAAATTAAAGATTTGATGAGAAAATAGACAAAACATAGCCGAAGATGAGCGCAAAAATAGAGGCTTACAAACAGACATCCCATTCCCCTTATTCCACCCCAATTTGGATGCATACAAATAAACACATAAAATAATAAACAAGGTAACAAAGAATTACTAGAAAAAAGTTATATTGCTCATATTTTACATTAAATTCATGTAAATATAAAGCAAATCAAACATAACTTTGTTGTTTAGAAAATGTGTTTTTAAACTTATCAAGCATATCTCAAGACTGAAGATGACATTGATACTTTATTATGCATTTCAATACAATACAAATGTTTAAATGATTTGAAAGTAAAGTTTAGTTTAGACCTAAAAATATTTGTTAAAGTATAACGACATTACAGCCACTGATATATCTTTATCCAAAACAATACCATACCTTAGACTTAATTGCTTTAAAGCATTGCATTTAGTTGACAGTGTATTTCCATAATTTTGTACCATGATCAATTAAATTGATTTCAATCGCAATCTAATTATAATTTTGAGATTTAATGAATCGATAAAAATGTTCCGGTTTTGGATGAAATTAAAGGCAAATGTTGTTGAGAGGAGGAAATGTTGATCTCTTAAGACATCCCTTGTCTTCAATACTTAACACTATATTGACTCAAATGAAGAGTGAATGAGTGCAACAAAACTTTGAATACATTCAAGTGTTTGAGTGTTTGTTCACCAAAAATGTTTTGTAACAAAAAATAACAATAACTGTTGAGATGAACAATGAAAATGTGAAGCAAATGAAAGGGAGGATCAAAAATATATGAGCGAAAAGTTTGACAATAAATCTCAATCTCATAATCGATGGACCACTGCGTGGGTTGGCTTTGCATAGGCTCTGCATTTGCTTTCAATTGGCTTTGAATTTGCATTTTCTTTCATTTGATTGCATTTTTCGTTTAATAAAAGCCGAAATTCTTATCTGTTTTTACGGAAATGTTTGCAATTTTTAATCAAAAATAACTGATTTTTTTGTCTACTCTTAAGATAACTATAGATTTGGAGAAAGATATTTACAAATTGGAGAACAAATGAAAATTTCAATAAATATTTGTTTGAAATATAATTTGATTTTATAATAAGATTTAAACAATCATTTAAACTCTCATTATGTCTGTTGACAGCAAAGGAAGAGATTTAAAAATTGTTTTATTTATTTGTGAGTCACGCTCTGCACAGGTAGGTCTGCAGTTGGCTTTTTAGACCTATTGAATGAAAGAGCAATTTATAAATTGTGTAAAAATTAACAATAAATAACACGACTCTCTATCTCTCCACTACTCTTTACAAAAACAAATGCTAAGAACCACCCCTTCCTTCCCCTCCCGTCCCACGCCTTCAATCAATTCTTCGATTATTTAAAAAACAGTAAAAGTTTTTGAAGTTTTGACCCGTTTTTCAGTGTTTAAAGCGAGAGTCGGGACGCGTGCCATAAAGACAACTCCGCCTCAAGAAAGACGTGAATTTCCTACTGTATAGCCATTGGCTTCAGCAGTGGTAAGAGAGGACCGATATATTGCAAGACTGAGCGGCAATAACAGCCGATATCTGTCTGAAAGCAAATTAATGGACAAAAAACTATAAAATTATTTTATTTTCTTGTTTTTTAATTTCAATTTATAGCTTATGTAAGCCTTTATAGCATTCATTTGGAGGTCTTATTTCGCCTACACTTTAAATATATTACTGTTTGAGTGCAACCTTTAAATGATAACTACTTTTCATTAAAGTTTTGAGCCATTTGTCCAAATATGAGCATAAGTTGTGTTTTTATGAATGAAACGATTGAATAAAAAAGCAATGAAAAGATAAAAGTGATAATAATTTTACCTATAATACCAGTGCATAACCACCAGTGCCTAACTGTACAACTGCTTCAAGGATTATAGTACTACAGGAGGCTATCCTCAGGTAAACCATTGAGAACTGGATTTGGGACACAATTTATAAGATTAACTAAACTTTACGCTAACTTATGAGTGCTTTTGCGTAGGATTTCATGAATTTTATGAATGAATGGGAAATGTCATTTAAAAATGAGTCCAAAACACGTCTTTTTAGTAACAGTTAAACAGTTTTTGTCGTAATTAACATAAATTTTTTATTTATATATATTAATAATATTAGCTTTTAATGTAATATAACAGTCCTGGGTCACAACCCAATTAAACACAGGTGTAAATCAGTTGTTTGATAAGCAAATCAATCATCAAATACTTCCGTTCAATAGGTTTTTCCTTTAAGACCAACAACTCTCAGAGGGATTGGAGTGAATGAAGGCTCAGATAAAAGTATGAATGAATTAGTGATAACCAGAATATAGAGTATTATTATTATTATTATTGAAAACTAATGAAGAAATACTAGATTTCATTCAAATGTTTACTTCGTTTGCATCTAATTGTATGAGTGTTTATAAGCAATGCATAGATACCGCCCCGGTATGCGACCGGAGTGTGTAAGACTTGCCCAACCGCTGCTAAACAAGATTGAACTTTTCATTTGCTTCGTTGGTAGTGATCAGATCACAGCACATATCATCGCCAACAGTTGCTCAATGAGTTTGTGCTCAACAGAGAAACCACTTTTATATTAGTTAAACCGATGCCAAACATCTCCGCAAACATTGATTGCTATCAATAAAAGTAAAACTTATTCTCGTTTTTCGCCCAAAAAAGAGATCTAAAGCTTAAAACACTGTTTTGTTGTTGTGATTCAAGAATAGTATTAATTCTTAGCAAAGAATTTCGATTAAAGTTTACTTCAGTTATAAAAATCATAAAAAAAAGTATATTTCAAAGTATTTCTTGTGTTTTCAATACAAATCCCGTGTTTGCTATCAAAACCAAACATTATTGCCGTTCAACTAAATCAATGATTATATTCAGGGCGTAGTTGGCGTTAAATTGTAAACTTAAGGTCAACTCAAGTCATTTAAAAAATAAGTTTTCTTCAATCGCTCCGGCATTTGACTCAACGTTTTTTTATTTGAAGAAATACTGGAGTTTTCAATCATATTAAAGGGCGTTCAGCCGTTTGTTTGCAACCACAGCACAGCACAGCACAACACAGCACAGAGAGCACCAGAATCTTTGCGATTAGTATAAGATTTTTGGAAACTTTTATTTTTCTCTTCAAAAGTTATTAGTGAAGACCCGATGCGATACCATTCAAATGATGGGAGTGTTCACCAGTAGTGCTCTATTCAATGCCTTTCCTCATAACTCTATGCCATCGCTATAAAGAAAACGCTGAAGAAGTGCCACATATTTCAAGTGATAAACAAAATATTTGATTGTCGAGGCGGAGGGGTGTAAGGGTGTAGGGGGTGTAAGGGTGTAAAACTGTCTCGTTTTCATCAAAACGTTTTGTTAAACACTTATGACTTACAAAAGTATATATAACTTACTATTTGTCAAACATTTGACGCCGTTTTTCAGTGCTTTAAACCTGAATTGAAAGCACTTTATAGTTAACCAATTGACCGGAACCTCTCATTCATTATGGAATTCAGTGAAACAGCCATTCCTTCAATGCCTCAAAAAGTGTCAATCACACCAATGGAGTGTGTGGTTGAAGAAGAAGAAGATGTTGATTGTATGCCCACCTCATCCGGAACCGGAACCGATGACATGAAGATTCCAGCACTCGATAAATATAATCTGAGGACCCGTTCCATACAGAATAGGATTGAGACCGAGAAGCGAAAGAAAGAGCCGAAGCGACCAAAACCTAAACAAAAACCGCCACCGCTTAGTAAATATAGGCGAAAGACAGCGAACCTGAGGGAACGGTGCAGAATGCAGGTGAGTCTAACTGTGCTCAACGTCTCCTCTATCGCTATTACTAATCACAACTCGAGACCTAAGTCTGTCTCTAATGGAAAGACACTTCAATCCATCAAATCTCTAATATATTATTCAATTCTCATCCAATGGTCTCAAATGTCTATCAGATCTAAGACTTCAATAACTTTTAGAAAAACTATAATATTTTCACATTTAATCGATTTAGACCTCAGTTTGCGTGTCTATGCCTCTCACTGTCAGTGCCTTAAATGAAAATTTAGATAAAAATTGATATAATATTTGATTTATTTTTTCTTCACTTTTCTCTTAAGAGATATTTTTTGACCACTTCTTAGACTAAAGATAAGAAAAATTGTTTTATCAAAACATTTGATATATTTTTTGTGCAAATGTTTATTCAATATTCAGTTTAGAGTTCTTGCGATCAGTTTTCTTAAGCATTACTCAAACTATTAGTTAATTGAATGAAAAGTTTTTCAAAATTTATTGATTGAAAAACTATTTTCACAATTAATAGGAAATGAATACAGCGTTTGAAGAGCTCAGGAAAGTAGTGCCAGAGTTTCCCACTGTTCTCGATGAAGAGGAGAAAGCAAACTCTAAGTTAACCAAAATAACGACATTACGACTGGCCGTCAATTATATCGCAGCCTTAACTCAAATACTAAACACTGACGACAATCAAAGCACTGATAGTACAGCTCAACACGAAGACGACTGCAATAAAGCCTTAAGTGATATCAATATTTCGGTCGCAATGTCCTCATTGTTGTCAGGATTGCCGTTTGATAACTCACTTTTAATGCACCGGCCGTCCAGTTGTGGCTCATCAGACCTGCAGACGTGTAGCTCCCCGTCCACTACAGAGACTGAATCACTTCAATCGCTGGAATCATTGAAATCAAACGGTTGGCCCGACTTCTCGGCCGATGACAGCCTCGAGGATGCGTTTGATTTAATACTAGAGAGTGATGGGGAGGGCATCCAATTTGACGAGGATTTGATCACTTAAGCCATTAATCAATTCATTCATTCATTATTAGATTCATTACTCAAATTGTATTCATTCATACATTCATTCATTTAAATTAGTGTTTAATAATAATAATTGAATTACTATTGAAATACTTTACAAATATATTGTGAACTCATATCAAAGCAATTATTTTTTTTTGTTGGTTTTCGGCGAGTCTTTGGTTCTTCACTCCCGCGGGTCGGGAATGATATTCAAAGCATTTCAAATCTGAAATATATTATTATTATTATTGAATTGTCTTCAAAATACCGTAAACTCTATGTGTTTGCCATTAATTCACAAACAATTTCACTTATCATGACTTAAAGTGCTTTCAAATAATTGATCGGAACTTATATTTACTCAACATTTTTATAACAATTATTTTTATTGATATAAGAGTTGTGTTTCATATTATTGTCTAACTTTTTGATCAATAGTTGTTAAACAAAAAGCTTAAGAAAAGATTAATGAACTGAGAATTGAAATCATTATATAATTTATACTTAGTTTTCAGCGAAATATACATAAAAATTGTGATTTCCTTTGCATTTGATAATTGAATACAATTTAATTGAACATAAAATTGATTTATTTATACCTGAAGTGAATTATTTGTGCCATTATTTGAGTGTAATTACAGAAAAACATATTTAATATGAGATTATTGATTGAAAAGTGTGTTAATGATTAGGAGTATTGAGAGATAGGTTCAGGATATTTGATATTTAAACCATAAAACTATATATATTTTTGTCGGCAAACCATTTATGGAGTATTTAAAACAAATTTCATTTTAGTATTAAATTGTATTGACTTTTAAATATTGATATTATTGTCAAATAATTATAATTGTGTTTCCGGTGATGATTGTATCGTTTGTTTTCAATTGATAGCAATCAATGAAATAAAATGAAATATTTCAACAAATTTTATATTAAAAACGAGTGAAAGTGAAAATCAAAGATTTGTTTTGTTTATTGCA
This sequence comes from Pantelozetes paolii, assembly GCA_034687845.1. NCBI lineage: Eukaryota > Metazoa > Arthropoda > Arachnida > Sarcoptiformes > Oribellidae > Pantelozetes > Pantelozetes paolii. The sequence goes on from JAQGAT010000896.1 coordinate 14,684, forward strand.
AACAATTTTTTTTCATGCCTTAAATAATAGCGAAAAATATCTCAAACATCTGTGAAGTAATTTCAATTGACTTTTGCCTCAAGGGATCAGAAAAAAGCATTTATTTTTTTGTCTGTCGTTTATATAAAGTCTATTCTACTGTGAAAACAGCACTACTGTATGTAAACTCATCTCTAAAACAAACCAAACAAATCATTTGTCAAAATAACAATACAATCAAATGAGAAATGCATTTAAAAGACCTCTTCTCTCAGTTCTGCCAGTAGTTTGTTATATATTACAAACATTAGTGAAGATGTGATGAGAGTTTAGAAGTGTATAAAAAGTGCCAAACAATTCAAAACTTAAGTTGTTTTGCAAAACTTATAAATCTTTTAATCATTGGCCGACATATCCGTAATGTTCTGTCGTTTACATTATTAAGTCAATATTTAAAGGGGCACAGAGAGGGCCAGGGGTTGTGATCGCTGTAGTCTTTAAATGTCTGAGAGGCTCAGCAATGAAATTGTTTCGGATTAATGATAACTATATGGGGTTCGGGAGGTCTTACTGCACAAGAGATGCTGCGCTTCTTAAGTAAATGACCTCAAGTTATAGCAAGGAATGAGTCTTTTGTTGCCATTCTTATAGACATTTCATTCATTTCAGTCTTAAGTTTAATCAAACGATTGATATTATATCAGGTTTTGTGGGTAGGGTTTCCTCTGGTCATTATGTCCCAGATATAATCAGAGTCAATCAACATTTATGAAGATAATGACAGCTCTATTGAAATTTATTATTCATCGCACAGTAGTTTTTATTAGTCATAAATTTTGAGATAAGTATTAAGAAAACACCTGAACCTGGGATTAGTTTTGGGTCTTTCCCTCATATCTGTACTAATGATCGCATATTCAGAACATAAAGGCTTTCAATGACCACAGAGTTGGGTCAGTCTATAGTCAGTTGTCTTCTTCAATGCAAATGTAGTTTAAATCACTTTTTCTAACAATTAATATAAAGTTTATATCAATTTAAGACCAAAGACATTGACATCTACCCGACCACTGGCCAGGAAAGGGAGAGCACAGTGATAGCACCCAAAGCCACACAAATGCAATCATTTTTTTGTTGCATTGAAAGGCGTTTTAATAAAAGTTATTGTTTTCATAATAACTTGACTTTAATTATAAATTAAACGATAAATAATTGAATCGTGTTTTGAATAATAATAACTAATTTTAAACACAATTTAAGACATAATTTATTCTTCAATCGCCTCTTCATCACAATCTGAGTCATCGCTATCCCAAAAGCACTGGTCTTTCGATAAGAGATATATTGAAAATGCCATCAATTTTATGTCTAATCGGAGTCATTCAGAGTCTCCAACAGTGAGTAAATTGTTTCGTATTTCTCATTGAAGCCAAGCCTTCCAACTGTTATTCATTGGGAACGGTATTCAATAGTTTTATACCTGAGCTGATTGCAGACAGAGTTACACCAACAACACAAGCACTCATCCATTTATTCGTGTATTAGTGACATGTCATTTCTCATATGATAACAAAACAGACCTTTCTTTTGCTAATTTTAGAGCAGAGATGTAGAGAAGGGGCGATAGTTGTCAGGGACTTTTAATATTGGATATCTGATAGAAGTACTAAAGAAAGTTCATGGATTATATTTGATAATAGTCTGCATAACCCTGGTATACGAGATAACAAATTGTTTGTTTGATTAAACTTTTATTATTTTGTTTTTAAACAGAAATTTATTTTCATTTTATATTTTAATGAAAATCATTTCAAACCATTGGAAACCAAACAAGAAATTCAATTATTTATTTAAATTTTGTTTAATTTTATCAAAAATTTCCAAAAAAAAATTCAATACATTTAATCACACATTGTATACAATACTATGAGCATTGATTAACCAGGAATATTTATTGCTGAACACTGTGAAGAGAGACACAAATCACTTTTGGCTCCAATATTAAGGGCGTGAAAAGAAATTGTTCAAACATTGTGTTTCTGTAGAGCATATAACACGACCCCCACTCCTCATATCCTTGACCACTATTCCCGTGACAAACTGAGACAGGTTTTCAATAGACTATCTGTTAGTAAACCTAATCTTCACTTCAATACTATTCATAAGTTGTGAATCAAATTATAAGTATTTGAAAGTTTTCACTGATTGCTGAGGAACTCACATATCAATAACAATACTCTGATCTTTAGTTTAATTGTTTTTCATATGAAAATGATTTGAAATTAATTATCAAACGAATAGCAATAATAATAAAATGAAATGACCAGGTTAGGTGCGATAAACATTGTACACTGAACTCAATTATTCTTCAATTCAGTCCTAATTTGAAAATTAAATTTCAAACTTATGTACAAATTGTTGGAAAACAACACAAATTAGTTGCAAATTATTGTAATTATAATAATAATAGTAATAATAATAATAATACTTTCAATTGAATTACATTTTCCTTTCGTTTGCTCTTTCACTCAATTACTCTTATTTTTGAACCATTTTTTGGCAAATAATTTATTAACAAAACCTATAAGTTATGTACTTTTTTCAAAATTCATTAGCAATTTGAATCCTTTTCCCCCTTAAAAAGGGTGCAATTCTTCATTCATTCTAAACACTAAACGGAAATGCATTCCAAAGAAATGTTTGAAACATTTTTTTGACAAAAAGTTTTTGATTTAATATATATTTTATAAGACATTAAATAATTTATTTTAAATTTATGTAAAATATGTTTGAATATAATAAATAGGACTCAAATGTGGACTCATATGATGTGAAGTGAAAGCACTTTATATTAAAGTAAATTATTTCATAAAAATTATTTCCTTTTCTAATGTTTTTTATTTTTTTTCGTAATTTTGAATACATTTAAAGCAAAAATATATTAAATTATTCTTTCATTAAATAAAAACATTAAAAAACTCCTTATTTATAGCAAAAGATAACAAAAATATTAAATAATATTAATATATTACTTCTTATGTTTTGAAAAATTTATAAATAGTCACAGAGTATTCCCAAAATATTCTGGCTCAATTTGGAATCTCTCTTTCTTACCTTGGTATATATTTTCCTCACTTTAACATTAGTAATGATTTGAAAATAACTTATTTGCAATCAATTTTGACAATAGATATAAAACATTGAAAATAATTTCATTTAATTCCTACTGTGAGACAACGGATAGGATCCCAACAATCGTAAACCAATTGTTGGCTTTGAGAGCCATAAAAGTGTTGGCCTAACAGTTGATTATATACCGGTGCTCTTCTCGTTATCTCAAAGTTAAGTAACAAATAATACACTCTTTGAAGGGAAAGCATCCGTTTATTGACAATCACTCAATGAATTACAATTCAATTATTCACTCTTCTCTAACATAAGACCTGTGCTCTTCAGTATTACTGAATATAAGTGAACCCAAACCCCAAACCCCCGATCAGTTGATTCATTTATTAACTATTTGAGTTGAATGACTGAAAATTGAATCCTTTATACGCTCTTAATGTTTAATATTGTTCACAATTGGAGGCATTGTGTCCGCGATTACAACATTAAGGGATATTCCTATCGATATTATCATAAATAATGAATCGGTTAATGAATTTTGGTTTCAATATAACAGAGAAGTGATAACAAGATCTTTGCTCTAAGTTATGAAAGTTGAGGTAATTTCACGCTATTTTCAAAATAACATGAATTACAGTGCGTTTGTAAAACAACTTCAATAGTATTATAAGCGCTCAAAGTTTTAGCACTTATTTTAAGGCTAATAAACGTTACATTAAAATGCATTTGAAATTTGAAACATGAGATGAAAATTAATGAAATTAAAAAAGCAATCAATAAATTGTATAAAATATGCAAAACAATAAAAAATGCCATAATTTTTCAATTTTCATTACATTTTGAAGAAGCCCTCGCCCCTCACCCCCTACAGGGGCCCTACTGGACAGCACATACACATCATTAGCACTAAAGGAATTCTCCAACTTCTTTGAGCACTCGTACGAAACGGATATAATAATAATTAAGAATTTATTATTGAGTTTAAGTCAAACATAACTTATAAATGAATCATAACTTCAATTCATATTCAATAAGAAGTTTATTATAAGAGAAATGTTTCTTTAAAACTCAAATCTAATTTCAAATACTCAACAGATTTTCTCAACATTTCATTAATATATTAATTCATATATCAATCCATTTCCGATCGATTCAAGTGATGAATGCTTTTTTAAAATTACATTATTTTCATCAATGAATCAAAAATATTAATTGAAATTTTCAAACCAATTGATTATATATCTTATGTTTCGCTCAATTATAGACTAAATGTTTAGTAATTATTGTGAAAATTGATTAGAAATTAGTTTTTGTATTAAAATTTTGTTTTTTGTGTTTTCTTTTAATTTATTTCAAAGAGTTTTTTGTCAACTATTAAAGTAAAAAAAACAAATTTATGTTTCTCTTAAAATTGTTTTATGTTAGGCGAAGGATGTGCAAGGGTGGACTTGATACACAATCAGTGTCATTTTGCTGATACAGATCAGGGTTTTTTGAAATTTTATTCAAAGAAACAATTTTTAAATTTCAGTAGTTTTTGAAATTCAAAGTTTTCATCAGAAAAACTCTTACATACCTTCACCGACAGAGAGCTTGTGAACCCCTACTTAAGGGGAACATCAAGTCTGGTCTGAAGCACGCGATTCTTCAATTAAACATCGGATCTGAATGTTATTGAATCGTAAAAAGACTAAAATAAATGTTATTATTATTCATCACTAAAATTGAATTCAAGTGTTAATAACTGGAAAATCAATTCTTGCCTTAAATTCAATCAATTATTTTAAAATCACAAACATTTCTAAACAAATATATATATATTGTGTTTAAACTCTTATAACAACTCATCAGTTAAACAATTATTTCCTATTTTAAAACATAATTCATAACTATTTCGGCAAAAATATAAAGAAAACAAAATTCAGTGCATAAGAAATGTTGAGAAAAATTATCAATTAAGAGTCGAGTTTCAGTAAATTATTGTGATTTTTAAGCAAGGTTAACATAAAACACAACATAATTAATGCTAATTTCAATCTTTAATTACTAAAAACAAAAAATATTTATCAAAACTCTAAGAATTTATTAGTTTTTAGAGTTTTTATTGAAATCATTAGAGAAAACGATAATTAGTCTAAAAGTCTGATAACTTTTTTTTATCAAAACCTAATGAAATCAATAATGTTTTATAGCATGCAATTGAACTGTGGTTGGGGTCAGGGATGGGATAGAAAAGACATAAAAACCCAGTATTTATAAATGAGCCCAAAATCCTCTTATAGTTTAGTGAATTACTCTGAAATTGAATAATCAAAGGGTTGTAAGACTTATAAGTTATTACTCATTGCTTATAATAGTAGATATTTTAGACTAAAAATTCACAAAACTATTAAAATAAAGATTTAATCTGTCCTTCACAGCCATGTTTGCACCGGTGTTTAAGCTCTGTATTGTAAAAGGTTCAGAAACACCTTCAATATCAGTGAAGTACAGACTATAGGCTCCGACAGTCAATAGATTTTTTTGTCAAATCTATAAATTGATTCAAAAATTTATTCTAATCTTATATTTCTGTTATATTTTTCGTTCAAATGGTCTTATTTTACATAATTTTGTTTGAAATCAATTAAATTTATATATTTTTTCAATTTTCACGTTTGATGTTAAGAAATGATTAATTATTTTATATTCACTTAATTCTAATCTCAAAGAAAATTAAGTATAAATTCAATTGATTTTTAGATTAAAAATAATTAAGAGATTTAAAGAGCAATGCATTTGAATGTGAGTCTCAGTGGAGAAGAAAATCACTTTTTCTCTAACTTTGAAAACTTTTAGTGAACTTAATGTAAATGTCGTGTATTTTTGCCGATTATTTTTGATTAGCAATGATTTCTGTTCTCAATGTCAATGAATATCAGTGAGAAAGACAGTAACTGTTATTGAAAACTCTCTCTCCTTATCCCCGGGTCTCTCCCTATCTCTCCCTTTCCAAAACTATTTTGCAATCATTATTCAAACCGTAAATCTAATCAATTCTCTGTCTAAAGGATGAAATGTTTGACAATAACATGAAATTATGAATTTCTCTCTGTTTTGATGTGTGGGTTCACCAAAGGGTGGAGTTTTTTAATATTTGATACTTTGATACT